>WTSP01027343.1:0-13751 GCA_025331215.1 Actenoides lindsayi | reverse complement strand
AGTTAATTAGAAGAACTGAGCTGAAAAGTAAAATTACTGAACAGAATTAGTTCTGTTTTCACTCAAACCAGGACACTCTTTCTTTTGCCCTCCGTCCTTGTGAATAGTTTTGTATTATCTACTTACCCACCTATCCTCATTTTATTGATGCAATTAAGCACACTGAAAAATGTATTTTCTTGTGCTTCTACATTGTGCTATGCATGAAACTAGTCTAAATTTTACATCCTTCAGGAAATTTCTCCTAAGAAACAGTTTAAACTCTAAGGATGAAATTCTGCCCCAAGTAAAGACAATTGGATTACTTCTAATTGTGCTGAAGTTGAGACTTTAGCAAAAATTCTTTTATTTCAGTAACAAGAGATCTTGAAATGGAGTTCACAGATCATAATTCAGGAGATGAATGGGCCTGATGCATAGTCTCTGTAGAATCAATATAAAATTATGCTCAGCTAAAGATGGAATGGTGATTTATAAATTAAAATCATATCTTTCAAATATCACTAGTACAGAGATTATCATGCATTTTAGGCCAAAGTTACCTACTTATTGCCCACACAAATGTGGAGTCCCTTTGCTTTTAAAGAGAAATAAAAAAAACTTCAGAAATGCAAAATTGTGTAACTGAAGGTATAGTTTCCTTAATGCACTCAGAATGATTCCCACAGGGTGCCCCATTCCCTGAATGCATGGTCTTCTTCAGTCCTTCCTTTTGCTCAGTTGTCAGACACAGCATCTAAACAGGCAGTTCCTGGAATAGAGAAAAGCTGACCTTATCCATGGTACAGGTTTCAGTGACCTCTCTGGAACTATTGTTATGGTCATGCACAGCTTTACAACTGTTAAATAAATTAATCCAGTTCTGCAAGCAGAATCCCATTCTTATTTGCAAACATTGATGCAACTGAATTTGACCTAAAAATGCACATCAGGTTTCTTGTGGTAAAACAGACAGATGCTTTGGTTTCTCTTTTCAAAGGCTGTGTAAGAAACTGGAATAGTTTTGATGATGGAAAGATTATCGTGATGATGCATTTTGCTGCATCTCCTACACATTAAAGCAGAACATTAGGTGCAATAGACTATAAATCTCTTCTTTGTATTGCTTAGCTATGCATCTAGTTGTATTGAAAGCAGCAAGTATTGATTATAGGTTAAAGGCAATTAAAATAATGGACAGCTTGCAGAAACTGCCAAAGGGTTCTTGGCACTGACAGCATTTACCACATAAGCAATGACTGTCAAATTTAACAAGCAAACATATTTTCCAGGAAATAAACTTTAATATTCCCTCAGCCCTTTTTTTAAGAATGCTTTTTTTTTTAAATTTTTGAGCAGACTTTTTTTTTTTTTTTTTTTTTTAAAGGGGAAAAGAAAGGATAACAAGGGCTCTAATTACAGCTGAAAGTGATTCAGTATCAAAGAAACACATAGTCACTGGCTTACAATGTAGCACAAGAGAAGAGAGACTCAGGCTACCTGTAATGGCAAGTCCTTGCTTTCTGCACAAGCCCCCGGCTATCAGTGTACACAGCCAAGGCAGCTTTTTATATTTTTGTTGTGCCTGTACTTAGGCTAGCCCTACCAAACATGAGCCAAGGCTTTTAGCTGAGCTTACTGTCAGCACAGCTAATTGCACAGTTAAAAGTGGCTTTATCACAAGCCTTTGGGTGGCATGTAGCTGAACTGCTTTGGCATAAGATGGAAAGAAAGTGCTGATTCCAAGAACCAAAATTTTTTTCCTGCTTCTCTTATGATGCAAGAGTGAACCCTCTGCCAGAACCATGCATTAGTCATCCTGCATCCTCAGGTGCTGAAGAGGCCACACTGCCTAGCTAAAAAGTGAAACCAAGTCTTGGGTCATTTCTTAGTCTTCCTCCACCTACACCTAGGATATGTGAGGCAGGGAATTATTCTGCCCTCAATGACACTTTTACATCCTGAGTTGCTGCCGGACTATTGCTGGTCAGGACAGAGAAGGAAAGGAACAAGCTGTGCATCATTGCACCACCTGTGATCGTTTCAAGCTGACACAATGGGACAGCACCAGGTCTTTACAGAACTGGCTGCCTTAAATGGTGACTTGATGTTACAGCTCTAAAGCAAGTTCAAAGAGAAATAAACAGATATTCACACAGTCTTGATTTTACTCCTTTGAATATATCAGTGTCATAGGGAAAAGAGAAAGAACAGGGGGTTATTGAAAGCCACTGGCACAGAGGGAGAAGAAAAATAGAGGGAATGCCTATGAAAAATGACTTTTTGGGAAGCGTATCTAAATGTATGTTCTTTCAAAATTAATTCTGTTTCTAGTGGGGTAGAAAAGCATGAAGTCTTAGCCATTTTATGGCCTGTATTATGATAGAGCATGAACTGCATCAATTTCAGCAGTTTTTGGAGCCCTGCTAAACTTAGACCCAAGGTTTACAGCTCCCATTCAAGTACCTCAGAGGATGCATTTTTATGAAATTTCACAAGGATGGCATCTTGTTACAGTCCCTCTATTCCTGTTTTCTTGAACGACTGGATTCCTTTTCAAGTCTCACAGCTGCAGTGCTTCTTCAAAGGAGAGTAGTCAACATATGCATCATTCCTGATTGTTTATCCTTGTGCAGAATTTGGCTTCTTCATCCCTTCTTGAATGCCTGGAATGTATCTACTCAGAATAGTGCCTTCTCTGAGAAAACATTAAATGATAAAATTTTCAACATGCTGTAAGTATAACTTGATGTCATCGATGCTGCAGTAATTGTGTTACCATAGGCCTTTGAACTGGTGGCTGAGATTAGATTTAGTAACAAATGAGTTCATGTATCATTGTGTAACTGACCAGATAAGCTGTGTAGCTTTCTAGGCAAAAGCACCTTATGTCTCTGGGGACAAAAAATTGAGACTTTTTACTAAATCAGGCAGCAAAAGTGTTACCATTTACTATTATGTATTGTTTAATTTATGTTAGAAACGATAAACATGAGTTAAACTCTGCAGGAGCCAGCAAAATTTAAGTAAGATTACTGTCTAAAAGAAACAGAAAGATGAAGGTCGTTCATTTGCAGTTCTTAGCCATAAACGTTGATAAGATGTTTGTCTGAGGCAGCATCAGAGAAAACTGTTTAAACAATATTCATAGAATCATATAATCATAGGATAGCTTGAATTGGAAGGAACCTTAAAGGTCATCTAGTTCCAACCTCCCTGCCATGGGCATGGACACCTTCCACTAGACCAGGTTGCTCAAGGCCCTGTCCAACCTGGATTTGAACACATCCAGTGATGAAGCATCCACAGCTTTCCTGAGCAACCTGCTCCACTATCTCACCACCCTCACTGTAAAGAATTTCTTCCTAATATCTAGTCTAAATCTACCCTCAACCAGCTTAAATCCATTTAAGCCTTATCCTATCATTATAAGCCCTTGTAAAAAGCCCCTTCCCAGCTTTTTTGTAGGCCCCCTTTCAGGTACTGCAAGGCTGCTATAAGGTCTCCCTGGAGCCTTCTCTTCTCTAGCCTGAACAGACCCCACTGTCTCAGCCTATCCTCCTAGCAGAGGTGTTCCAGCCCTCTGATATCTTTGTGGCCCTCCTCTCAACCCTCTCCAACAGATCAATGTCCTTCTTTCATTCCTCAAGGTTCATTTGCATGGAAAAATATACTAAGTATAAGAAGTATATGTAATAATAAAATGAGTTCTCAAAGTGGAAGAGGTTTTGAAATATGATCTATCAATGAAGTTAGCAGACTGATTATTTCCATTTAGTTTGAACATATGAAAAGACCTTTCACATAAAATAAATACTTCTGTTCAAAACACTACTGTCTCATATAACCGTAGCATCCTTGAATCACACTTTAGTAACAAGTTTGAATGAGGCAAATGAATCCTGGGTAAAACTCCACTGTGTTTAATCACTTTAAATTAGGAATAAATGTTGACTGATAGATTTAGGCTATATACACTATATAGATATCAAAATATGAATGAGAGGCTAATCTCTTTTATAATGCTGTGGTGAAATGTAAAAGGAATCTTGTAATGAAACTTACCATACCATTTATCTCACATTATTAACAAAATATTTTTCAGCTGTAGTTTATTGTGCTATTTAGACTTTAAACAATAATCTTATGTGTCTATGAAATGCAAATTACTGAATTCTAAGATGCCTTGTGACCACTACAGCTGGCAGGTAAACGAGAGCAGAGAAAAGCTAAGCATACCAAATCAGATGATTTGTAATTCAATTATAAATAAGTCCAGAAACCATACAGTCACAATATAATAAAAGATTGGCTTTCTTTTCATTACAAATACATTTGGTTCTCTAAGATATGGAGACAAGAACTCGGATAATGTAGTTTAAATTTTATGCTGTCATATGAAATGTGAGCAGTAGTACTAGGTCAGAACAGTGAATAGCTGACTTTTACACCTGTAAGCTCAAGTTGAAGCAGCTACTTAAAAACGACTGTAATTTAAGAACTTGAATAAAGTCACTTCTCTAAGTGCACTCTTGCCAATCTTTGTTACATTATCACAGGTTCATTATATCTGGTGCTATTGTAAAGACACAAAAGCTTCTGATTTTATCTGATGAACTAACAATCTTAACCTTTATCTGAGACAGCAAAGGAAGCTGCTGGCCTGCACGCGTTGATAGAAAACTTCAGCCAATTAAGATGAATGTCTGGCTGTATATTTTTCATTGAGATTTTTTAATATTCTCTCTAATTTATTTTTTTGTCCTGACATCTTATTTTTGCAACAGGTAAATAGGACCTTGATATACTATTCCAGATGCTACTGGAAGTGATGTTGATCAGTTATTGGATAACACTTTTCAACCAGCTCACTGTCTTTAAAATGGGGCTGAGGTTTTTCAGCTTAGCTCATGCCATTTTACAAAAAGTAAAAATATCTATGTCAAAAACCTACCAACGATAACAAGAAATAAAGAATCAAAATTTCAGTCATGCACAGGCCTTATCGTGAACAGTATGAATACAGGAAGATGTTGGAAAAAGGTTTACATAAAGAAGATTTCATCAGAGTAGATTACTCAGTAATCTACTGTAATGTGATTCACTTTTCTTCCTGTAAGTCTTTCTGTATCAATAATTCAATGAGAAAATCCAGTTCTATTTATTTCTATTTGTTTGTTTGTTTGTTTATTTTTATTAAGTGAGACTGCTTAATGAATAAGAAATTTGTGTGTGAGACTCCATCGTCTAATCACTGGTTACAAAGCCCCCAAGAGAACCTGTGCAGAGAGAGAAGGTGAAATCACCCCCTACTTCTCCTTCCAGTCTGATTCTGACAGTAAAGTGGCAAGGTATTCCCAAGATGCACTGGGAATAGAAGCTTTGTGCCGGTACCTTTGTCACAGCAGGACTTATGCAGCCATTTGACAATGTGGAAGCCCTGATTCAAAGTTATTTGTGGCAATACCATTTTGTGGCTGATGTGGGTACAAAGAGATTCTGCCATCGCCACCTGTCTGGAGTTGTAATGTAGGCTCCTGGCAAAGTCATGGCTGGGAAATGTGTAATTAGGAAGTGTATGAGAATAGATGTGTGAAACTGGCAAATCCCTGATAGAACTCTAGTATGTCCAGGTCTATTAAACAACCTGTGGAGAAGTTGGAGGGAGACTCACATATTGTTAGGAGCGAAGGATTTGAAGAAGTATCATAGAACAATTTCTAACACAGAGTCATTGTTAGTTAACTCTATCATAGCTTTATAAATTGTCTGTTAATAAAGGCCTTTTTCATTAGAGTTATCTCTTCTGAAACAAAATAACATTTATATTCTGTTTCCCATTTCTCTTAGAGTTGCACCTATTTAGACAAGGATCATGTTAACTCATGAGTGAAATGCAATATTTTAGGGTCTTTCTTAAAAATAATTTAAATCCTGCATAGTTTTATATGAAGTTTTTTCTGAAGTTGGTTTGTTTGAAGGATTCTGTTCATCAAAGCAGATCATTTCAATGGCCAACTTACAACAGGCAAGTGCGTCCAAAGCATGACCATATTGTCAGATGAACCTCCAAAGTCTTTGGTTTTGATGGCTGGACTTGTTAGCTGCCTATTATAAAATGGATGTCATTGTTGCAATTTACTGTTTGTGAGAGTTTGGTCATGGTCCATACTCCCATTTTCCAGCAGATCTTTGTGATTCTGAGCAAAACAGTTTGCCAAGATGTCTGAGATATCTTAACTGGATTTTCCCCAATACCTGTAGTTTGGGCAATAAATTTTTGCCATAGATGGCAAATCATCTCATAGAGTCCCGCATGTATTTGAAAAATGTTACAAAAGTAAGTTGTGTTTTTTGGGAAGGAAAAGGAATATTCTACTCATGTAACATCTGTGTGATTCCAAAGTCATTACTAGAGGTAGTTCAATTTTCTTAACATTTCTGTTACAATCTGAATTAGATGAAATACGTTTAATAAATTCATATCAAGATTCTTGTTTATTTTGACACGGCCTGAAGAAACCTCTCCCATATAATAGTTTGCAAGAAGCAAATCTACTGAAATCATATGCAGGTGAATCTTGCATTTGATGACAGGATTTATTCTCTGCTCTGACACTATATGAAGGGGATTAGGGTGATACTGCTACTACAGCTAAGATTTCCAAAATGTCATTTTGTCATAAAGGAAACTTCTTCTATGCACTGCAACACTTTCAGGACAGGTAAGTCCTCTTTCCTATTCCTATTTCAAATTGAAGCAGAGTACCACTCTCTGCCAGTGTTTCTAGTTTCTACGTCTTCCTGTACTAAAGGTCAAAATTTAGGAATAAAATTCACGTTTCATTGGTAATTTTAGGTGTTATTTGATTAAACAATTAGTCCTTAGCTGCTTACAGGCCAGATGTGGATTTCATCAGTGTAATTTTACAGCACTGTCACTCCTAAACTAAATAAATTTCCTTCAGATGTACATTGGTAGAAATCAAACGTGAAACATGATTACTTAAAGAGGTGTATCCTGTTACATTCATCCATGGTGAGGTTCAGGAGAATTTTATCACTGCAGAGCTGTTCTCCAGAGACCAAGGTTCAACTGCAAAGATATCAGATTAACAGACTGCTCTAATTACACCTGTTCTTGAAGTTTATGAATCTATGAATAGATGGGCACAGACATCAGTCTAAACCCTTCTTAATATTCACAACACGAGATACTACAGTAACCAATTCTCTGTTAAACCTAGTAGTATATTGGTTTATATCCACATTCTAAGCCTTTATAACTTTTGTGTTAACAGATAAAAATTCTTTAGAAGTGTCAGCAATAAACTTTTGCATCTTTATTTTATGGCACTGGGTATGTGGTCTTTAGAAGCATGCAATGCATGTATGTCAGGCATTAAAATATAGTAACATAAAGTGGGTTTATACTGTTTATACTGCTGTGAACATGTGTTCTTCACTAACATATTCTTCAGTGCTGGATTGTAATAGCTAGGAGAGAAAAAAGCCCTTTGTTCCAGAAATGACACTGGTTTCAAGCTAATGTAAACATTTGAAATGGTAAGTTACAGAGTTTGTACAGATGTACTGTACAATCATTAAGTCAAGAAAATTAACATTGCCATCAGGGATTTGACTCTGTGAGTCAGTTCTACTCCTTTGCCAGGTAATGAGTGTTGAGAGAAGAAAAATTGAATCGTCTAAAACTTTTGAATTATATTCTTGAACATATCCTTTAGGTGAACCTGCTTTGGCAGGGGGGTTGGACTAGATGATCTCCAGAGTCCCTTTCAACCCCTATCATTCTGTGATTCTGTGATCCCTTTTTACTACTGTTTTTCTTGGTAAATATTTCATATGGGGTGTAACATTGATTTTTAAGGCTGTGTTCTGAGACTTCCATGCACCTTCAGTAGCACTTTAATATCCATTTAGACCCAGGACTTTATTTGGCCAGAATATTGAATAATTAAGTCATAATGTTACAGAAATCATAGAATCATGGAGAAGTCTAGGTTGGATGGGACCCCAGGAGATCATGTGGTTAAACCTGTTGAAGCCTGGACTCAAATGAAGTTATCCAATGCCCTGTCAAACAAAGTCTTGAAAATATCCAGTGAGAGAGATTTTATCACTTCTTTGGGAAACCTATTCCAGTGTTTACTCATTCTCATGGTGAAGAAGGATTTTTTTTAAATACAAAGATAGAATTTCCTCTGAAACAACTTGTGCCTGTTGCCTATTGTTTTGCCAATGCGTATCTTGTGAAGAAAGTCTTTCTATAACTAACCATAAAGTCCTGAAAGATTGTAATTAGATCCCCCTGGAGACATCTCTTCTCTATACCGAACAAATAAAATTTATTCCACTATTCTTCATATGTCAGGTCCTCCAACTCTCTCATTATCTTGGTGACCCTCTGCTGGACCATATCCAGGTTTTCAGTTTCTCTCTTCAACAGTATAATCAAAACTGGACACAAATTTCCAGCTGTAGCCTAAACTATTGTTGTTTAAATTGAAATAATCACATCCTTTGATCTGCAGTTCAGTCTCTCTTGCTGATGCAACTCTGGTCCTAGGTTCTCTTCCCTGTGCAAGTTCTCTTATGTCCTTATAGAGTTTGATTAAATGACACCTTGTGGATCCCAAGATGGATCTTGGGACATACCATATTGTGAAACTATATAGGTACATGGGATTTGTGTGAATTTGGGGTCAGAAAATAAAATGGAGTCTCTGTATCAAGCCAATATGTTTTACAGCTTGCCAACTATCTCACAGCACTGTTTCCTTATCTCCCTCTTGGGAACAAAGTGTCATCTCTTCCAACAGCATCAGAAAATCTTTAGCCTGACCATCATTCAGAAAAGAGGGAGAATTAAGAGCCTACAAATGTCTGTGCACATATGTGTCTGCACAGTATTTGTGAATAACCAAAACCACCTGATAGTTCTAATTTGAATTATTTAGATTGTGTATTTGTAGGAGAATTGTGTGTTCGACCACAGAGAAAAAAAAACAAAAACAAAAACAAAAACCAGAATGGAAAACAATTCAATGAATCAATTCAAAACATGAATACTTTCCAGAAAATACTGACCTGTACTGAGAAAACACTGAAATGTACTGAGAGCAGAGATGAAGTATACTGAGTAAATTATTAACTTAAAGCTATTTATTCAGCTCTAGAAGTCTAATTTTCAAACTCTATGAAGACTCTGAAAAACAT
The DNA here is from genome assembly GCA_025331215.1 of Actenoides lindsayi. Classification (NCBI taxonomy): domain Eukaryota; kingdom Metazoa; phylum Chordata; class Aves; order Coraciiformes; family Alcedinidae; genus Actenoides; species Actenoides lindsayi. Next base: position 4,535 of record WTSP01027343.1, on the reverse strand, counting down.
AAATCTATTCTTTTTCTGTGAGAGATGTCTTCCAGAGTACATCCCAAACATAATATGATTTGCTTTCCTACATAGGGAACGTGACTGAAACAAGATGAATTTACATATCACAAACTATACTGTTCTGTATTCCCATGTGGATGCTCTTGGAAAAATCAAGGTGGCTTATTCCATTCCAGAGCTTAAGCTGGTGTTTCCGGATTGAATCTAATTCTCCAGTGGTAGGTCAAAAATGTGCCCACAGACAGGTAGTGTGTTGAGGGTAATGTACCATCTCTTTCACAGACATCTTGTGTTAGAGGCAACTCTTGTATGAGTGTTTCTTCTCAGGAGGAACCTTGACTTTATGAACTGTTGCCCTACATAGATCTCTTTGACTCTTCTTTGGCATTGAAGTTGTTCAGGATCTAAAAATGATAAGTCTTATGAGGAATGCCAATGGATTCCTGCCATCCAGATGGTAAAAAAAATCATGTGTTAATGTAAACAAACATTTTTGCACATCTGTACTGTGACCAGTACAGATGTGTAGTATACAACTACTATGTAGTATTTTCAAGGAAAACCCCACAAATTATTTTTCCCCTTGATATTTTGTAGCAACACATTTTTTACATATTGAAAATACCTCCAGTGTGTGAAGAGATGAGTTATTGTTGTTAGTAAAGGACATTCAGAGAAGAAATCAATACACTGAGGTCATAATCTAAAGTGTTAATGATAATTAAGACACTAAGTAGTAACAGATGCACCTTAAAGAACTAATAGTTCACATCAGTCATATTAACTTTGCTCTTTATATTTGCCAAATAAAGAAATGAAGGCAGGTAAAATCAAGGAGGACATAAAGTTGAGCCTGTGAAGAAGGATCTTACATGGCTTCAGAACCCCTGAAACAACCCCAGCCTTTTTTCCCTTGCTGAGCATATGCATTTTTCCCTTAATCCCCAGCTCCTTGTTCAGTCAAATCCAGGACATTTTTTCAATTTCTCATCTAACAGATCTTTCTCCTCTATCTCTGGCCTCTCATGTTGCACTTGGATTCTTGAAACTGGAGCTTCTTCACTCAAATCTGTGTTGTCTTTTTCTCCAATTTCAATACACACCATGGCTCCTGTTCTTACCACATTTTTCCAGTGAGTCTCAGTTACCTCTCAAAAGTCTTTCTTCTCCTTTCTTCTCAGTCTTCTTTCTTCTCAGTCTTCTTTCTTCTCAGTCTTTCTTCAGCCTCCAAGACTGCCTGCCTACCTTCCATTAGGCTTCTTGGTCTGCACTGGAACCATAAATCTCACTCCACTTGAAACCACCATGAATCTGCACTTCCACTGTGCAGGAGCTGGGGACCCAGAGGACCTGGGAGCAAGGTCCTAGGGACAGGGGAGGGAAGGTGCACTGGTATTGCTCAGTTGGTGGGGAGCTGGGGAAGCCTTTGTCTTTCTCAGTACTTTTCACTAGCATCCGATCTGGCCTTCAGTATTAGGCTAGCTTGCATAGGAACTTTATTTCACCAGGAAAAACTCAATATCTGAAGGACTAATATTGTATTAATTAATCTTTGACATAATTTGTCCCTGTAAGCGTTATTTGTCCCTGTAAGCGTTATTTGTGAAAGCCATAAATGTTCAGTGTTTCTCTTATGTGCTCCATGAACCTGGATATTTTGGAGAATGTTGTTCTGAAAGCACCCGTAGGGACCATGAATACACTGTGCTCTTTCAGAGCTGGTTGCTGTGTCTGCATGAGCTTGTGGAAGGGACAACATTAACATCTCTACACATCAGAGTTTGTCCATTTGGAAGATAAACATAATTAAAAATACCTCCCAGGTGGATGGTGAGACTAGGTTCAAACTTGTAAAATAAATCAAATTTAAAAGTAATAAAAATAGCTGCAAAAGCAAAGCAAACTCAATGTAATGAATTTCCTCTATGATTCCTCTGCATTTTACAAATAAATCACTGTTATTATCTGCATTTTGTTATAGGAAATTATAGACACAATGAAGATATCTGACACACCACAAACCTAGTAATAGAATCAAGATTTGAATCCAACACACAGACTAGTCAAAATGCTATACAGTCTTGTTTTACTGTTTTTATACCAGCAATCTCCCATCATAGTTAAAGCAGAATCACAGCCAAAGCAATAGCTGCTGAGCTCCTGCTGTCTCTATTAGGGTGGTGGTAGTGCTGGGGAGATAAACATGTTAATTATATCAAAACCTAATGCTTGCTCCAGTTTAAATTTCCAATGCAGTCATACTCTCATGAATTTCCAAGTGGAATCCAATCTGACTTAGCTAAAACAGTGGCAAAATGTATAAAGAACTTAGGAAGAAAGATCAAGTTTTCTTTTGTGGTTTTGTGTTGGTTTTTGTTTATTTGTTTGGGGTTTTTTCCTGACAAAAGGTTAAGGGGAAAGATTAATATTTTCTTGTTTCATCTCCAAAAGAAAGTTTAAAAATCACTATTGCACAACATTTCTGCATAAATAACTGGATGAATTCTGATTTATTGCTGCATTTTCATGCTGCTGTTATTCTTTACCTCTAAAGTGTTCTTAGCACTTCTAAGATGGATTCACCCATGTTATAGATATGCAGGTAATTATCATGACTCAAAATAGAATGTAACTATTTGCTTTTCCTTAGATGCTTATATATTAAATGTAACAGCATAAACCAGATGTGAATTAGTCTGATGCTTCCAAGAGCTAAGATTGCATATATTTAAATATTAAAATGATAATATGGCTATCTTAGTTTTTATTGTATTAAAATGGTGGTGAATGTTAGGAACATTCAGACTAGTAAAAGAACCTTTGTACTACAGAAAGTAGGAATCAAGTGTTAGCAGACTACAGTATGACAAAGGTTTCTTTGTAGTGGTACAAGAATTCGTATCACACTAATGTGAAAAAAAGTGGGTGGATTTTAAATCCTCATTTTGTGGTAATTGTATTTCAGTGCCCTGCTGGCTGAAATAGTAAATAATTATACTAAAAGAAAATTTAAGAAAATTCTGGAGAATGAGATTCTGATTCAGGACTGGTAACACTTGATACAACGTGGTCTAATTCTCTTTCATGACAGACAGCTGTAGTCAATGATGTAATGAGGAACAGTTCCTTCTTCATGATTTCCTTCTCCTACTTGTCAAAGAAAGATTTTACTGCAAACATTTACTGGTTTTTATGTCATTTAATCCATCTAAAAACATTTTAGGGTATTTTCTTATTCCTGAATATAAAATACTACTCTTGCATATCAGGATTCTGCTATTAAAAAAAAAATAAATAATCTTACCATAAGTCGAACAATCTGCAAACTGCATAACAATAACAAACTTGGTATGTTATTTTGGTGAGAAATTTGTGAGAATTAGTGGGTGGGAGTTAGTGAGTAAAATGTCAAATCTAATATTTTTCAACTTAACACTGATGAGAGCCACATTTCCTAAGTATTCTCTTTACTCATCGCTATAAACCATCAGCTTTCAGGTTTCTGTCTGAATGCAGTTGAAATGAGATCAATCCCTGCAGAGATATTTTGTGGTGTTTACCTTTTAGTGAGCATGGTACTACCACAGAATGCTTCCAATAAGCCTGGGGTTGATGACTGGCTTCGGTCTGTGGTACATAACAAGGTGACATAAATCAAATATACTTATCAAAGCATAAGATCTTGTCACAGTTTTAAAGACAGAGTGATAATTATGAAAATAAAGCTGGTTAGTAAAATTGTCACAGGGAGATATTGTCCCTGAAATTTGCTTATTTTTAAGATCACAGAGAAATAGAATCATAGAATCATGAAATCACAGGATAATTCCGTTTGAAAGGATGTCTTGAGGTCATCCCTCTCAAAGCAGGGATAGCTTTTCTCAAATCTGTCTGTTCTAAGTCATATGCTGATGACTTCTGGAAATCTTCAGGGATGGACACACCAAAGCTTCTTTGGACAAACTGTTCCTGTATTTGATCACCCTCATATCAAGAGCTTTTTCATTATATCCAACTGGATTTTCTTTTGTTGCAACTTCTGTTTGTTGCCTCTCATCCTACTTCTGTGTACCTCTGACAAGTTTCTGACTCCATTGTCTACAAATCCTGCCTAAGTAGAGGCAGACTGCAATTAGGTTTGTCCTTAGTTTTTTTTTTCTGCAGGCTAAGTAAACCCAGTTCCTTTGGTCTCACCAAGGTTCCACCTCCCTGCTGATCATAATAGTCCTCCACTGCATTATCTCCTATGTACTGATACAGCTCTTGCACAAGGTGACAAAACTGGATCCTTTATCCAGATGTGGCCCCCCCAAGGGCTAAGCTAAGAGTAATAATCACCTTCCTTAACCTGATGGCTATAATTTTGCTAACATAGTCCAGTATACAGTTATCACAATCGGTACAAATATGCATTTCTGACTCACGCTGTCACGGTTTAGAGTCAGGGCGGACCCTTAGACCTATAACAGATGCTCTCTGTTAATCCCCCTCCCTCCCCAAAGGGGAAGAGAAAGGGAATAAGGGAGAGAGAC
>WTSP01027342.1:0-16746 GCA_025331215.1 Actenoides lindsayi | reverse complement strand
AGGAGAATTAACTCTGTCCCAGACAATGCCAGTACTACCCGGTAATATAAAACCTGTGCTTTCAGAAACTTTCATCCCACCTTCTCATAAGAACCAAAAGGTCTAACGATGGCATTGATTTCCAGTTTGCCTCAATTGTAATTTCATTTTTTTGGTATTTCAAATGCAAATGAAGGTTGCCATCTCATGTTCTAATCTGCATGGCCAAGGTTATCTCAAACGCTGTTTTTCTCTGTGTCTGTACAAAGGTTGCTCGTTTGGTCTTCCATAGCTATCTTTTATTACAGCTTCCTCTTCTGCTTTGTCTGTTTGGGTCTTAGATTTTTTCTGGTCAGTAAGATACTGTGCATACCTTTGTGCTTACCTGGGAATAGCTTAGCTAGCTAGGGTGTCATTAGTTACATTACTGTATTTTACTGCTAGAGAATTGAGTTTGCCTTCGTAGCCCATGTCACCTTTCTATTTATGGTTAAAGATTTCATAAATTGTCGTTGGAGTTAGTCCCATGGTGCATATGCAGTTTCTGCAGATGAGTCAGGATTTGAGATCCCTACAGGAGAGTATGATCTTAACAGGTTTTAAAAAGTCATTTTTGTAAGCACCTGTCCACAGGTACACAGTGATTAAGAAGCATTGTCTGCAACAGAACTGTTCCTGAGCTGCCTTCAGGTCCATTCACTTTACAAGTTGCAAACAAACGTAAGCAAAACCTGTGCATGCTCAGTCTGGTTTGATGCAAGCAACCTTCAGCCCAGGAGCTGTGTAAACATGCTGGAATGCATAAGCTATATACGCATTCCCTTAGGAAAGCAAAGCATTAGTTTCCAGTCTCCATAGCGAATTACCCTCTGTTTCCTACTGTTCTGTCTCTAGTTACTACAGATGTGTTAGGCATCTCAAGCTATTTTGTTGTCCACTGAAACAGTAAAATGCATCTTCCGCCCATCTTCTACATCATACAAGAGTTATGAGGTGATAGGCTTTTATGTGGCTTCTATGTAAGCTTGCTTTTTCTCCCATTTTGGAAAGGTCTGTGGGGATTCTTGGTTGCTTGCTTTTATTTCAGAATTCACTGAGAAAGCAAACCTGTTGCTAGACCTCTTCTGTAGTATTTCCTGCATTCTCACTCAGCCGGTGTAGTGTCAGAGCAGTATCCTTCACCTGTTGATTTTCCTTGTCTTCAGGAAAAATACTGAAGGAAAGATATATTTCAGGAATGCCTTGTCTGGGCCAGTATTTAAGTCTTACTTTTTCCTATTTTTAAGACTCCTTCTCTTTCCCAGGAAATCATACAGAATGTCTAAATATTAATATGTTCTATTTTTTAACAAGGTCTACAAATCTTTTTTTTTGTACTCAATCAAAATTCAGTGCCATTAGAACCTCATACAGCAGATATTCTTGCTTGTATTGCACTAAGGCACTACATTTCCATTTAATGTTTCACGTTTTGTTTTGAGGGTAATAGTATTTATGTTTTGGAAGCTTGTTACTCCATTATTGCTTGTCTCTATCCTCTGGTTCTTCTAAAGGTGCTTACTTTGATATAAGGCAATGCAGGGATGTGATTTTTCCATACAAGAGATTATATTTGTTTCAGGGATGTTGTTACTTTTAGCTGATCTTTTGCAGTTCACTTTGTCTGTTTCATTATACCTCTTCTGAAACACATGACCTCTTCCTCAAAACTGAACACATTTTTCTGGGATTTCTTTTAGCCTTTTCTTCTTTGGACATTTAGTGTTACTGAATGTGGTGGTGGTTTTGCTATTGTCATGTATTTGGAAGGAATCTGTTTTTGCAGTGTCCTGATAAACACGTAATGAAACTTCAGACATTCTTTATCTGCTTTTCTTTCTGAGTTGCAGCTGTGGCAGTGAACTGATTCTGGAATTCCTGGAAACACTTGAGGCTCCTCCTGTTGAGCAGCACTTTCAACAACCAATTCTGATATTATCTGGTGTCCATTGAGATGCTTAATGAGCTCAGAGCTCACTGACTCTTTTAATTACTCTGTTGCAAGTTAATAACATTACCAAAATGTTGTTTTGCTAGTGATTAAGTCTTAATCTCAAAATTTATTTTTTTTTTAAATTTGTGTCCTGAATTTTACTTCTTAATATGCACTGAAACATCACCCTTCCAAGTGAGGTGAATTTCTTTCATAGAAGATGCTATTAAAGACACGTCCATATGCCTTGCTCTTTTACTTATTTTGCCCTGTAACAAACAAACTGTGTCACTGTTTTCCTTGGAAATGTTGTTCATCGTGCTGTTCTGTTGCCTATGTCGTGCTCAACTCAAGTGTCTTACTATGTGATGGTCTTTGATTCTTTCTCCTTGTTTTGCACGTTCCTTTTGTTTGAATCTTACACATTTCTTCCAACTCATCTATATAAACAGCGAATTCTATTTTACTACTTCATGTGGCTGATAGCCTGTTTCTTTGTGCACATTCATCTCTGTGGTGTGTAATTAGTAGTCTTGCATGGTTATTTTACCATATACCAGTGTCAGCCAGTATTTTTGTTTCTCTTTGGATGTTTTGTGTCTTCTAGATTTTTCTGCCCCAAATGTAATTTTTAATTCCAGGATTAATAATCCATTTGTTATTTTTCCAAGTATCTTAAGTTTGAGGCTATAAAATTTCCATCCTTCAGAAGTATTTTCTTACTAATTTTTTATGGGCTACCTACTCTTCAATTGTCTGAATAGATCCTGATTTTGTTAATGGGACATTACTATTTCCATGGATTTTTAATTTTTTAACTGTATTTTAACTATGTTTTGTTATAAAACAGTAGGCTATTTAAGACCAAGTTATTTTTAATCTATCTGGATTTTTTCCATCTCCTGAGATTGAGAAATGGCCACTACTGTCTGTATGGTAGACAGAGGAGGAGTTGAAATTTTATTCTTGAACAATTTAGATAGGCGTCCCTTATTCCAAACCTTTTGATGGCTTACCTTTCTGTCTGTAGAAGGCCTGTTTCACTGAAGAACCTTAAGGCATTTCTGCAGTTCCTTCGTTTACCCTAAAGAATTATGCGTCATGCTTTAATGGAGATTATAGGAAGTAGCCCTGTGGGATTGGCACACTTGAATGTCTGTGTACAGGAATAAAAGTCTAATGGTAATCTCCCTCCGATCCAGTAAAATGGGACCGGAAAATATTTGTTTCTGGCTAGTAAACACAAGATGGAAAGTTGTACCATACTTTCCTTCAATGGACCTCTTTATAGGCTCTGAGAGTCAAGTCAGTCTATACTCCTGTTAAGACTACAGGCAGCAGTGAAGAGCAGTTGGAGGAAGGGTGCTATAGCTCTCTGAACTCCCTGAGCTAAGTTTCACCACGTTAACTGCCAGCTGCAGCTGTGTTCATCTCCCCATACTACCCCGTGCTCTGCCTCAAGCACTGAGGAAGCCCAGGAACTCACCACTTCTGCTCTTCTGTGCATCCCAACCAGAGTTCCCTTCATGAGAGACCAGGATTTTTCTTTAAATGCTCCCTAATGGTCTGTTTTATTTTTAATTTTTTTTTTCCCCTCAGTGATCTGAAGAAGAAATACAACATAACAGCAATTCCTAAACTGGTGATTGTGAAACAAACTGGAGAAGTCATTACTGACAAGGGAAGAAAACAGATCAGAGACAAAGGGCTGTCCTGTTTTCGGAACTGGCTGGAGGGTGCAGATATCTTTCAGAATTTTTCTAGCTGAAATGTTGGCAGATGAAAGCAAGAGAAAGCATCATGGAAAACTGTAGAGCTCTGAAAAGCTTGTTGCCTTCTTCAGAACAAGAAGAGTAGGGCTTATTTGTCTTTGTTTGTAAACAAATTTTGTTTTCAACTTGAAGATTAGTTATTCCAATCATAAAATTGATTTCTTTGTGTTGTTCTATCTTCCGTATTCAGTATGAACCAAAGCGTTCCTGATAATACTGAAGAACTTCAGTGTAGTCTAGTTTAGACACTAATAATGGAGCACTGTGATATCTATGCAAACACCTACTTGGCAAAATCTGTACAGTAAAAATTATATTTATGCAGAAACCTGTTTTTCTTGATGACAGTCTTTTTCTGGTGATTAGCACATTTTGAGAACAGGAAATTGTTTGCTTTAATAAATAACTGTTTATGAAGTATATGTGTCTAATGTGTCTTCCTTATCTGTTTCAACAGGCTTATCAGAAAATGTCATGATTTTTAAATAGGACACGTGTTTTTCAGTGCTGAAGAAATACTACTTTTTGTTTTATTTTACTTTGTGTGGAATTTGCTAAAGTTCTGTTGAGGTTTCCTTAACCCTAGGTTTTTAAAACTTGGTACTGTACGAGAAATTATCTCCCAGGTTAACATCGGGTCAAGTCCAAGAAGAAAGCATTTTTCATCTTTTTCGCCTTTTGCTAAAGTGTGTGGAAGCAAACAACATATATGATACCAGCTCTCTACGATGAGTGCTCATGTTGCATCTAAAGTACAGCCTGGCTTGCACATATTCTCCAGCACTTGTTGCATTCAGATTTGATAGCCAGCCTTCATGATTAGGGTCCCATGCCAAACACCTGTGCAGTAGGTGAGCTAATGAAACACTTCTTATGCAAGCCAAGAGTTTGTTGATTAGAATTTAAAGACTTCAACAGCATAGTATTAGTGCAGTTACTAGCACTTAGATTACTAACACTTCAAATCCAGATTACTCAATTATTACAAGTCATTCCCAACAAAGATACAGTTAAAACTGATACACACTAGCTTTTCAGTTCTCTGGCTATGTTCACCCTTTCTTCATCTTGGTTCTAATGGTTAATGGCGTTTTCCTGAAGATGATGACTTGCTTCCAACTGGACTGTGTGCTGTTCATCACAACCCTCTGGGCATAGCCGTTCAGAAAGGGTGAGAGTGGTATTTGCTTTCTTCAAGCCCCAGAGACCCCTCACAATGGACAAGACCTCATGATGACATCAGCTAGCTCCCTCAGCACTCATGGGTGCTACCCCAGCGTCTCATGTACATCCAAGTTGGTTAAGTACTTCGTATCCTGGTGGTCCTCTTCTGAGCATTAAGTTTTGCTTGCTCCAGAGTTTCCTTCTACTCTCAGCAGTTGTGGATACTGGAATGTTGATCTTACAATATGTGCTACTTGTAAGGAACACTTGTGTTAATTTAAAATGAAAAGTATTAGGTCTAGGAAGTATTCAGCAGAGTTGAGAGCATCTTACTGCTGTTTTTAAAAATGACTTACTGCAGACAATTTCTAATTTTCACCATCTAACCATGGTTAATGCTCAGGTTCTTTTCTAATAAATACTAAACTTCCCTGTGAATGTTATGTGCAGGTCATCTGTAGGCACTGCCTGCTCTTCTGGGACCTGCTAATGGCAAATTTATTTGAAACATAAGATGAGAAAAGAACTATAAAATTGCTTCCATTGTCTTTTTTTTTTTTTTTTTTTTTTTAACAAGTAATGTTGCCTGAATATAGAATTAATTGCATAGTACAAGTATCCACTGTGACCTATTAACAGATATCAAGTATCACTTAGGCCAGGATAGCTTGGTTCACTGACTATATGCATGTATATGGAAGAACTCAGTATTTTAAGTCTGAGGTGGAGTTAGGTCCTGGGAGTAATTGAGACACGGATTCAGTCATACAAATTCAAATTAAAATTCATCTAGGAAATTAATATTGGTGAAGGGAAGTTATATACTACATGAAGTACCTGGTTTGACCAATAAAGGGCAGCAGGTTTTGCATATCTGTGTTTGAAAGCTCAGAATGTTGACTTTTTTGTAGAACTTACAGAGAATTTGTCTGCTAGGAAAAAAAGATTATAAATCAATGCTTTGTGGGTTGATCCCTGTTGTGACTTTTGAGGAGGGTGACTAGCTGCAGATGAATGCTGCAGGCTCTCTTGTGGCCACTGAGCATATAATTTGGGAAAAGGTAAAGCATGGTGGCAGATTCAGACATGAAATAAAACATTACCATCACAAATGTAAACAACATCTTCCTCATTGTTCGTCTTTTATTTCTGGAACTCTCCATCATGTACAGCTATGCAACCACTAGGCATTCCTTCTTCCTCCCAGAGTGCTGCTGTTGTCAAACTTCAGTAATTCTATTCCCATGCAGTATAGCCAAATAAATAAAATGCTTCTACTAGTAGAATTTTTAAAGGCAACGTTTACTTACCAATGCTATCTGTTTTAAAAGGTAGAATAGGGCTATATGCCCAAGGTACAAAAATTTCAAGGGTAAGTCTTTATTGGTCTCTAAAATACAAACCCTCAAACACCTTCAGTCTGTTGGATTTATAGACATGGACTGATTTTTAATTCTTCTGCATTTTTGACTCTTGAGTTAGTAATTTATGTGTATATATCTTCTAATCAGCAAATTCATCTGTGCTATACCAAAAAAAATCATATTTTTGTCTTATTTTTCTTTTGCAGAGTCATTATTATAAATAGCATTGGTTAAAATATCAAAATCAACATCTGAGACTATTAAAAATAGATACAAAGTTGCATTTTCTGTGGACAGTTGTCTATGCAGTTATAAAGATTCTCAAAACTGAGAAAATGAAATAGTTAAAATGAAGGGATTTGTAGTAATATAGTAAATATTATTTAATAATATATATAATAAAATAAATAATAGTAAAATGAAGGGCCAACTGAAGTTAGCTGCATCTTGCTGTAGTGGCCACTGGAATTTAAGTATGTGCTTATTTGGTTTGCAGAAAAGGGCTCTAAACTAAAACTATCTTTAAAAAATCATCATGGGCTGTCTACTATCAGTTGAATGCTGTTTGGCAGCACCTCTCTTGCCCTACTACTGCTGCTTATTGGCTTGTGGAAGAACAAAACCCAGGCAGAGCTGCTGAGTTGGCCTAACATCTATAGCTTTTGAATCAAAAGTAGTATCACAAGGGCATACCTGAAGATTATATTTCACTCCTTTTGTCATGATCACCAAATAAAAGTTAAGCTTGCCTGTGTCTATGGTTCACTTAAGTTGTAACTACTGCTTATTATCCATTTGGGGATGAAATACTGAACCAAGTAGAAAATGCCAAGTTTATCTTTTCTGTGAATTACAGAGTGAAAAGCAGTTTATTGATCTAGTCACAGAATTTCAGGTCATTTTCAGTTGTCCTCTCAGTAAAATCATATATCATTTGCCAGTAATGCAGCAGTAATGATCTGTCATCGTATCTAGCCACTGAAAGCGTGAGTAGCCTGAAGGCACTTAAAAAAAAAAAAAAAAAAGTTAAAAAAAAACCCAAAGAAACCAGTACATTACAAAGGGTGCAGTAAACTTACATTAATTTGACAGAAAGATGCATTTTCCTTTCAGATTTTATCTAAGACAAGGTTCACATATTTTGGCAAAGTGGAAAAGGGTTGGGTTTGTTTTATTCTAAGTTACGATACTTCACCTTGGGCTGACACTTTCATCTGTATGATCTGAATGCCAGTTTTTGCCGGGTAGAGGGTATCCTGTGGTTTACAGTCACTTTTCCATCCAAATGATTTCTGAAATGCTGTGTACCTCTGTCCACCAAGAACCTCTTCTCTTTCTTCTACAGTTAGGTTTAGGAATCAAAAGTGAAGGTCTTTGACATACGTCAAGTCAGATATATGGGGTACTTAAGGCAATGCTGTATTTCCAATTCATCACTTGCATAGAACATAAATTGTGGCTGATCTTACTACTAAGCACAGTTATATAATATACATTAAACAGTATAGAACAACTTAGTTATGTATACATTCTGCATAGTTCATTGAGACTTGGAATGTATTAGTAACACCAAAGATGAATCCAGTAGAACATTTTTTGTCCTCTTTCTTCTAGCTTGTACGAGGCTGCTTCATACAAAGCTAGTGTAGCATCCATTAAAGAGATGGTGTCCAAAGAACATATTAAAGCACATGTGTGTAAGTGTCATTTTAAAAATCTGTGTTTACTTTTTTATATTGCAACTTTTTGGATGACTTGCAATGAAAGCCGTTTTCAGGTTCACCTGTTTTAGCCTTTGTGTCTGTTACTTAGAAGATTCCTTTGGGAGCTCTGGGCAGGAAACTGCAAGTCTTATGCCAAAATGTGATGGGATCATTATGAATACCTACACAGAAAATAGTTATGATTATCAAAACTCCTACGTTTTCTCTGGGAATAGAAAAATGGAAATTAACAAAACTTTTGTCATACATAAACCCTTTAATTTTTAGATTTGGACTGAAGAATAAAAATCTAAAGTGGGTACCTGGAAATTTCTTCAAGTGCTGTAATGATTTCTTGAATATATATTTTTAATACAACCCTGATCTTTCACTTTGTATCTCAACTGAGAGTACATAACAAAACAAAATATCTGTAGCTCTTTTTGTAGTAAGAGGATTAGACTGCAAACAAGCATTCTTCAGAAAACAATAATAGTTGATTCATACATGACAGCTTTTTGCTTTTCATACCATTTCCACTCTGTGCACAGCTTGATTTTATAAAGCTGAGCTATTTGTTAAGACTGGACACTGATAAGAGTCAGCTCTAGCTTTTATGTGTTCTCTGTGTAGGCAATATTAACAAATGGGCAATCCTAAATTTTCTTCTGTTGGTTTCTATGCAGATGACCAAATTCAAACAGAGGTGGATTTAAGCTTTCTTACCTCCTCAATTTCATTTAAATTTCCCTAGGTCAAGTTCAATGCAATTCATGACTCTCTGATGTTATGAAATGCTGTTAGTGTCAACTGAAGAAGTTGCTATGGAAAGTGGTGTTTTTGTTAAAAAAAATGAACTTAAGCACAGTGGTGTAGTCCCAAAGGAACACTTCAAATACAAGTTGAAATAATTTATCACAGGAGTGTTCTCAAACTTCTGTCTGAGTAGGAACTGAGATGTGAACCCTGAGAATTCAAAGAGATAAAACTGTGCAGGCAGGTTGTGAATAGAGACAAGTAGTTCCTGGAAATATCTGTACTATGGTGATCCAATAACTGTACTTACTTAGATTTGTAAGATGTTGATAAATTAATAGATGCTTGGAAAAATAAACAATCATTTTGCTTAGCTGGTAGCTAAACCTCTCCAACCCTTTTCATACTAATAACATTAAATGCACACACAGGGGTTTCTAATTAAATATTTTTCAGACATGAATGTTTTTCTGAGTATAACATGAGGGCAGGGCTCCCATGCAAACATAACATTTACCAGTACTTCTATGCTTGGATCAAAATTGTTTTCAAAGGAAACTGTTCTACTCAAGTAAATGGAACTTGGTCCCTAAGCAAGCCTGTTCAACGTGATTCTGTGCTGTGATAGTAGTGTCAGTTTGGTTTTGAAAGGTTTGTAGCAAGACTCTCTGAGGTGAAAGCTTTACTTGACAGAGAGCCTGCCTGCATGTCCTTAAATGCAGGGGATAGTATTCTTGTGTTTCATTTATGTAGCCACCTAGTGGTTATGTTAATCTCTGAGATTAAAAACAATATTCTGAGCCTCAAATGGTATTTTGGGGCTCCTAATCTCTGTTTTATTGTGCAAGTGACTCAGTGTCTCTGCTCCTAGCTTCCGCTGTTATAATAACACGATGAATGCCATTTCTGAAGACTGAGATGTTTGAAGGATGCTCTGGAGGTCCAGGTAAGTTCATGCAATGCCAATGCATCCACATTTTGTGACCCAGTACAGTCTATGTACATTGGAAGCATGCAGCTGCATCTTGTTGGCATCACCAAAGCTAAATTCCAGCATCCAAGTCTAGGTATCTTCTTTCTACAGCTTCCTAAAGTTGCTATCATATGCAGTCCTATGTGGTGAAGAAAGCAAAGGCTGAAGGGCAGGCAAGGAGAATGAGTTGACTGTAACCTGATGTCACAGTTCTGACTTGCTATCAACAACGAAACACACATGCTTTGTTCCCTGGTTCCATATTCAGCACTGCAGCTAGTGTGTGGTTATGGCGAGTACTGCTTTTACTAATACCCTTAATTAACACTTATCACCAGCATAATATTCACATTAACAGTATCTCAATTTAGATTTGAAGTTCACACGTTGTCACACTCCTCCAAGAGAATAGACTGTTCCTTTCTAAATGGTAACTGTTTTGAAATTTAAACAATTGCTCATTTAAGGTTACACAAAAATTTGAAAACATGAAGGATTTTACTGTGCTTGGTGCAGATGACGTGCAGAGACTAATGCAGAAGTATACCACATGCTGAAAGAAGAAAGAACTGAACTACTTGGTGCAGAAGTAGCCAAAAGTGCTATGAAAGAAGTTTACAATTATTTGGGTCCTGGGCTGAAACAGGTGTGGGGTTGTGACAATAAAATTATACTGCACTTGTTTCAGTTACCCTACACTCAAGAGAGTGGGATTGTCTTTGAAAATGAACAAGATTGGCCAAAAAAACCACCCCAACAAACCTTTCAATAGGTGGTGGTAAATTACACAACTTCAAACCTTTGGCTTTCTCCTCAAGTTGAGGGAGTAAACATGAGCTTTGTCTGAATCTTCTAGCAAATGTCCAAAAGCAAGCAACTTTCTGGCAGGTGTGTGGAAGCAAGCCTCACCATGCCTAAAACTGGGTCAGGGACACATCAGCATCCCGAGTGAGAGATGGAGGAACAAGAGAGATATGTGGAAGTCAGTTAGCTGCAGTTTCTGAATTATCAGGAAGAAATCTATGTATCTGCTGGAACACAGGTCCCTTCTATACAGATGCTGCCATGCCATGTAAAGCAGTTTGTATCTACTGTAAATATATATAAACCCTAGTACTGTTGCGTTAAGTCAGAGTTGGTATTGATAGAAGTCTGAATCTGTGTCTCTGTGTTCTTTCTTATAGTTGTAGAAATAACCTCCTTTTGCTTGACCTGAATCTGCAAAGTGGACTGTGTGTTTACACCTCAACAGGTTATTCGTGTTAGCAAGGCACAGAAGTATAATAGCTCAGACCATTTCTTAGCAATTTATGTTCTGTTGTACTTCAAGCCTGTGAATTTCTGACCAGCTTAACTCAACTCTGTGAATCCAGGCAGAATGGTCCTTGCTCACAAATCAAGCCATGATTTGTAATCTTACCAGATTTGTTTTAAAAATAATTGATGTACTCGTCCTTTGAAGGAAGAGGTATCAATCTCACCCTAGTGTGTTCTTATCTAATGGTCAAATGCCAAGCCACAATATGCAGTATAAAATATGATGGCACTAGAAGCTATGTTAGAAGTATCTGATCTCCTAGAGCTTAAAGGAAAGAACTTGTTTGGATCATCAAGTGCAGTCTGGATATGTCACAGTATATTCCCAGCTGTATTTGTTGACAAACTGTTGACGAACTGTGCTTGTTGACAAATAATTTGTTGCTACACTCCAACTGCACTTAGCATGTAGACAATCCATTAGTGTGGGGCTTCCAGAAGCATTCCTGTGGTTTTCAGAAGGGCGGTGTAATTATTATGCTGGATAGAGACAGGGTGACTGTTGAACTGGGGCATGGGAGGATGTCTTCTACTTAAAATAGGAGGGGGTGGGTGTTTGAGAGTTATGCAAGCCAGCAAGAGACACAGGCAACTGCAGTAGCTCTGGGCTTATAGGGAGAGGAGAAGGGGGGAACATGTGTTGGCCTGGCCAATTGCTCTTATTCTGGCCAACTGCCTTCAGACTGGTGTCTGTTGCTATAGACCCAAGGCCAAGGGTAGCTCAAACTAAGGGTACAGGATGAGAGGAAGGTCCAGTCCTATCTGTCTGTGCTGCCTGTGCTTTGGAGCAGATTCTTTGGTATGGAACAGCAAAGCTGAGATCCAGCAGCAGAAGTCAAACCCAAATCCCCATTCAAGGGCAACAAAGAGACAAGCTTGGACCTTTTCTAGGCAAGGTGAAGGAGGAGAAAGACTGCAGATTGTATTTGTTACATCTCCCCTCTTGTGCCCACGTTGGGAAATGTTATCTGTTCAGCTGCCTTAAGATGTTCAGATTCCTCTCCTTTCCTCTCACACTTCACTAAACATGGGGTCAGTTAATTCAAGGTTTAGCCCTGGAACAATAGTCACCGGCTGGTTTTCAGCATATAACCTTTACTTTTCCATGTGTTTCTTCAATTTTTGTCACCCATGTTTATCACTTTTCTATTTACCATTTGTACTGAAGTACCCTAGCTGCTAAATTTTCATGTGGTAGTAAGAGAAAAATCTTTTGTCTGGACTTTGTTTGTATTAAGTGTAATTTACAATACAAGTAATAACTAAAATGGATTCTTTTCTTAAAAACGAATGTATAAAGTTATACTAGTGAGTTACAGGCTGGAAGTTAAGAATGAAAATGAAGGTTAGAACTTAAGGTCTGAGCATGTATATCTTATTTAAATACACAGAACTGTGGTATCAAGTGATGTCCCCAGAAATAGCTCATCCTAAAACACACAAAAACTAAGCTATCCAACAGTATATTACTGTATAAAGATAATTCCTTGTTTTACTTCCATAATAGTTACAAAAATTGCCATTATAGGACCTTGAAAACAAACATCAAATAACGGATGGTTGACCATGGGTAGCCAAGAACTCTAGAAAAGCGAAGAGGCCTCTCAATCAGACAGGAAAGCATTTCTAGTTCTTATCAGTTACCGAGGATAGGACAATAGGTAACAAATATACAATTTAACGAAAAAAACCCAAACAACAAAACATGCCCCCAAAAAATTAAATTTCATCATCTCTCTCTTGCTGATTTATTGGTGCATTCATGACTCCATGTTTCTTAGGTTTTATCAGCAAAGCACTACTCTTACTGGTTTTATTCCTAATACACACCACACTATGAAACCTTCTATCTTGCAATTTATCTTGAAAAATTAAACTGTTACATTAGAATATATTTTATTGAAAAAAAGCACGTAGCCCCACAAAGATGGCTCCTCATTATGGCCTTCTGAGATTTTAAAAAGGCACAAAAATTGTGCCACTTGATTTTTAACAGCCTTGAAATACAAAACCTTTTTCTCCTGTGAGTGATTGCCCAGGATTAAATAACACTTCTTTAAAGAAATGGTTTACTTCATTGCATGAAAATCTGCATGAAGATTGAAATTTCTTTGATTCTCTTAAATCTGATGCCAAATTGCTGCAAGAAAATTGCTCATCAGTCTTTCATTTCTGTATCTGGCTGATAAATACTTAAACAATTTCACTGACCTGATGCCCTACAAGGTAACTGTCTAATCCCAGGGCAAATACTTAAGTGGTTTCTCAGCCTTCTAGTTTATTACAGTAGGAAATCTGTTGCTGTGTGTAAAACAAAAGCAACTATAAAACAGTGCTTCAATTTAAAATTAATTTGACAATCTTTTTATCCTCTCTCCTGTTTTCATTATAGTTCAGCAAGTGAGATAACATATTATTAGTTATAAGCATGTCTGCAACTGCTGATAATGCTCAAGAACTTATCTTGTCACCACTCCGTGTTAGGCAAGTAAAAGTCTCCAGAGACAGACGTTCATAAACTATCCCTGGAATGCAAAAATGTTGATATGAGACCAGACAGATTCTTGAAGAGAAATTCTCCTCTATGCTAGAACAGGGTCCATTGGTCATTTAAATTAAATTCTGTTCTGAAAAGAGGATTTAAGTGGGAATTCAAGGCTGATTTTCTTCAGAGCAATGAAATTTCTCCCTCTCTCCTGACACTGATCTCACCACAACCACAACGTTGACCTCTAGGGATATTGTTTTCTCAGTTTACTCCCCGTTACTGGTTGAGAACATTTCTAGAATTTACATAAACCTTAACCATAATTTTAGAGGAAAATACAATGTAAAGTAGCTCCCATTATGCACCAAAGTAACTATTAGTCTCTGTGTAAAGTGTACAAGTCTAAGCATTTTTATCAGCATGCTCAGAAATAATGATTCTTGTCATTGAACATTGGACCAGCAGTGCTCTTGCGTTACGTTGCACTGAGTGGAAATCTTCAGCTGGACTGCTATATAGTATAATGACAGCAAAGGCAAATTGATGGAAGTAACAATGACGAAAAGCAGAATATTTTCTGTTAGGACTCATAACTGCAAAAAATGAATAGAAGACCATTGTTCTTACTATGGAACAAGCAAATAGTTTCACAAATGGAAACTAGTGAGCACAACAAAAATAGCAGATTCCAGTGAAGATTGTAGCATTAATTTCCTAGCTTTCAGTTAAGCAACAGATGTTTAGGGAAAAGATCTGTTATGAGAAACAGTGCAGCAATCCTCTTTTTTAATTTAGTCTTGTAGAAAAACTTTTGCTTCCAAATACTAGAAGCTCCAAAACAGTCAATTTCACCTCTGTGCCTGGCAGGATCATGGAGCAGATCCTCCTGAAGGCTCTACTCAGGCACATGGAATATGAGGAGGTGATTGGTGGCAACCAACATGGCTTTACCAAGGGCAACTCATGCCTGACAAATTTGGTGGCGTTACAGCATGGGTGGATAAACAAAGAGCAACAGATTATTTACCTGAAATCATGCAAAGCATTTGACACTGTCCCACACAGCATCCTTGTCTTTAAATTGCAGAGACATGGAATTGACAGATGGACCTCTTGGTGAAGAAGGAATTGGCTGGATGGTTACACCCAAAGTGTTATGGTCAACAGCTTGATGTCCAAGTGGAGACCAGTGATGAATGGCATTCCTCAGGGGTTAGTATGGGGACTGGTGTTTAACGTCTTTGTCAGCAATATGGACAGTGGGACTGTGTGCACCCTCAGCAAGTTTGCTGATGACATGAATCTCTGTGGTGCAGTCTACACACTGGAAGGAAGGGATGCCATCTAGAGGGACCTCGACAGGCTTGAGAGTATCTGAAGGTGATCTGCAAGAAATCTGGAGAGGAAATTTTTACAAGGGCGTGTCATAATAGGATGAGAGGTAACAGTTCCAAACTGGAAGATGGTAGATTTAGACTAGATATTAGAAACGACTTTTTTTACTGTGCAGGTGGTGAGATACTGAAACAGGTTTCCTAGAGAAGCTGTGGATGTGCCCTCCCTGTAAGTGTTCAAGGTCAGTGTGGATGGGACTTTGAGCAACTTGTTCTAGTGGAAGGTTTCCCTGCCATGGCAGAGGCATTGGAACTAGGTAGCATTTAAGAACCTTTCCTGTCCAAACAATGCTATGATTTTACAATTCTATGAAACTAGCCAGGGACATGATGGCTTAAAAGTTGTCCCCAAAAAGCCCAATAAAAAACATTATTTACTGACTAAAACATTAATTTCACAATATCAATTTAATATATGGTGACAAATTATACCATTATCCATCTCCAGGGAAGGCAAAGCAGTAGCTAAAGGCAGAATTATTTTCTTCTGCATTGCTGTTTGTTTGATTTTACTTTCTTCTCTTCTAAATGAATCTGCCTGTTTTCTGTGGCTGTTAAATAAAGTGGTTTTTTATTAAACAGATAATTTAAGAAAAGATGATGATCTTTCTTTGCTGTTTAGTCCTTGGCTATTTTTTAAATTTCATGGCAGCCTTCCTTAAAGAATGCTGTAGTCTAAAATAAAGAGTTTATTTGATGGTAAAATGTAATAATGATACTTGGTGCCTCTTTGGTCACATCCACCCTGATTTTGCCGTTATCAAAACATCATTCATCCCAACAGTCCTGTGAAGCAGCTGGTGTGATCTGTATTCATTTTGATGATAGGGAAAATAAGACATAATGAAAGTGTCTGGAAAGGTTGCCTGTGAAATTTGTGGCGATGCCAGGATCTGAACGCAAACTGTTCTGTGATTTGATTCCTGTTCCAGCAGTTACCAAACTATGTCTGTGGGCTCACTGCACAGTCACGGTGAATAATCTACAAGTGATTCACAAAACCATACTGCCTTTATAATGTTTTCAATCAGAAAAGTTTATCAATAGTGTGTGTAAAAAGCTATGTTCTCTTGATCTGAAATATTGGAAAGCACCACTTTTTGATATGAGTATGATATATAATAGAGCCAAAAGACCTGCAGCTGTAATTGCTAAATGAGTTTGTGCCTTCACACATATGTGGTCTTTTCTTTAGAGATGTAAGAATGAAAATTACCATGATAGCAAGATATGTTACATAATCATAGCATCAAATGGATAAATATATCTTTTAAAAAAGAACAAGGAGAGAGAGAACATTCACGACAAGAAAAATTATATAGTTCTGGTATATGATAAGGATATTTGTTATGAAAAAAACCACAATGAAGTTTCAGCACATTCATGACACCAGACATAATGCAGGACACAGGAAGGATGCAGTCACTGCAGGTACCTTCTAAGTCCATTTTAAAGAGACAGGAACACTATCTGATTATCTTAATGAGATACTTAGATATGCCTGTGCTATGGCAACTGAACCCATTTTTCCAGGACATGTTCTTCTTTCCTGCTCTGAAGAGTCTTGCCCAGGTAGTTTTTGATAAAACCAGCTTGTGCCTGTGGTTTTTAATCTTTGTGAAAGTAAGACTTGTGAATTGTTGTGTGGGAGGGGGAGCAGCAGCACCTGGGTCAGCAGAGCAAGCGGAGCTGAGGAGCAGGCACCTGGCTTCTGGACAGAGAACTTAGGCTGGGATGAGAATACAGAGGAAGATTGGCAGCTCAGGGTGAGGAATTTAGGGAGACATTTGAAAGGAATGGGATGATCCAGAGTGAGAGAAATTGAATTTTTGTCTTCCAGCCCAATGTATCTGCTTCGTGTGGC
>WTSP01027341.1:0-40012 GCA_025331215.1 Actenoides lindsayi | reverse complement strand
GCCTGTAGTTCCCTGGGTCATCCTTCTGGCCATTTTTGTAGATAGGCATCACATTGGTAAGCCTCCAGTCATCTGGGACCTCCTCTATTAACCAGGACTGTTCATAAATGATGGAGAGAGGCTTGGCAAACTTCTATGCCAACTCGCTCAGCACTCTCAGCTGGATCCTGTCTGGACTCATAGACTCATGAGTGTCCAGTTGGCATAGCAGGTCATTAACTGCTTCCTCCTGAATTATGAGGGGGATTACTCTGCTCTCCATCCCTATCTTCTAGCTCAGGGTGCTGAATACCCTGAGGATAACTGGTCTGACCATTGAAGACTGAGGCTAAGAAGACATTCAGTACCTCAGCCTTTTCCTCATCCTTGGTGACAGTGTTCCCCTCTGCATACAGTATTGAATGAAGATTCATTGTTCATTTAACCCTCCTTGTATCAAATTTTGTCTATAAAAGTAGACTCTATTCCAATAATTAGTAGAATTACTAACATGCTAATGTTGGTTGATTGATTGGTTGGGGTTTTTTTGTTTCTTTTTATTTTAGGCTGATTGTAGGTAGAGTAGAAAACAAAAAGACTGACAAAATTTATTTTGGAAGAAAACTGTGTTTGATTTGTCTAGACAAAAACCAGACATAATTTGAACTGCCTTAAAATGAGTTCTTCTAAGAGCCCAACAATTTGATGCTACGTTTATTTTAGAAGTGTGATATAAAACTTAAATATGACCTGTATTTTCTACTAACTCCAGAATCTTTGTGCATTATCTTCAATTAATCATCATTTCCCTTTTTAAATTTCACATTACAACAAAATCTGAAAATTGTTTTAAAATTTCCCCTACTACATAGAAATAAAAGAAAATCTTATATTTTAATGAAATGTAAAAAAAAAAATTATGCCAAGCCAAGTGTTGTTTTGAAAAAAATTTAAATATTTCACTTTCAAGAATTTTCTGTCTAACATTTTTATCTAAACGACTGGCCTCATTTTGTAAACAAAGATAACTTTTAATAAAAGCTCAATTGAATTTAAATTGCAAAGCTGATTTCTCACTAAAACTGTATTCTTTCATAGCTAAAAGCAGTCTTTTCTAGTTCTAAACCAAAACTTGACTTATATCGCTCTGTTACCTAAGGATGAAAAAAAATCCCACTTACATGTCTTGCATTTGACTAGTTCTATTAGCATTCTATTCAAGATCGAATATCTAATTAAAGATAGATGGCACAACCATGCAGAACACACTCTGGGTTTCAGTGTGAGAAAGCAGAAGACTGTAGCTTGTGGGATCCAGTCCAAAATACATATCTTTATTTCTGAATTTGCTTGTTTTCACTTTTAACCTGATTGTGCCTTTTTGAACTGCCTAGACTAGCTTTTAGCTGAAGCAAACCAAGATCTCTGTAGTCAAAAATACAGGTACTATCCTATTTCAGTGATACACATTTATGAATCATGCAAACTAACCTTTAAGCAAGTCAGTTTTCTAGAACTAAAAAAATTATTAGGTATTCCTCAGAGCAAGCAAGGTAGTATTTGCTTCCTTACTGAATTAGTGGAGTCTGACACCCACAGTTGGCCTGCAAATTGCAAGAAAAGTACTTCCTGGTTTTGGCTAGCCACCTGTTTAAAGTGAAGGGTAGAGGGGTGTTAATCCTCCTATTAGCACCATCTGGAGCAGTGATACACCTTCTAGCAGTTAAGCAGGTAAGAAATACATGTTTCCTTCTCCATTCTCACATTAATCAGGGAAGGGCTACCTCCATCCTGACTTTGTACTTCTGTTCTTAACTGTAACTGTCACAAATTACATGCAATACAGAAAATCTCCTTCCACTTACACTGTTGGTGAACCAGGTATGGAGAGAATTTCCAGAACTCAAAAGTGATCCTGATGAGTCCATTCTTGATGTTCATTATGCTATGTTAAGTTCAAGAAAGCTGAAAGTTCTGTTCTACATAACTATTTTTAATTATGTTTGACAAAGGATTAAAAGAAAATCTATGTTTTAGACATGAAGAAAGTTTTATCATATTTGGAATACAGTGATAGGATTAAGACATGAAATCAAATAAGACAAAAATTCAGAAGGAAAATCTTTTTTTTGCTTTGTACTATACTTGTTAGAAAAAAAGGTCAAACAGCATTACACTTGCTGCTTTAAGTTTTTACTTTCAGTGAATACAGTTCCTGTTAGGTGAATTTATTTTTCTGAAAGTTAATGACTGCAGAAGCTATGACAGCAGATCTACATATTTAAAAGATCAGCTGGAATTAGATAGAAGAAATGTTTTTAAGCATATAAAGCTACTGACTTCTAAAGATGAGGTTTCTTGTCAAGGATTACACAATGAATTTGCTTGTATCTATGTTTTTGTCATCTACAACAACCATAATATGTTGATTTTTCTTTGTGGCAGTTCACAATATACCTAAGTTTGCAAAAGTGAAGACTACAATATACATCATCTCCAACTCCCTTGGGATGGGGGTGGTGTGTGTGTGTGGAAATTGCTTAGCTGGGTTTCAATTGTAAAGTTTGAGACCATTGCACCCTCAGATGTTAAATATCTGGCATGATCATAGTTCAGAGGTAGTGTTTAGGTAAAGATCACACCTTGATGAACCAGCTATGTTTGCACTATGTACACATCTTCCATTGCAAAAGGAAAAGATATTTCTGATTAGAAATCGATGATGCAGAACTAATATTAGTATCTGAGAGATTTTCATGATGACATTTGCTTCTTCTTGATTCTGCTCCCAAAAGTCACCTAGATGTTACACTGAACTTGACTCTGCAAAGAGAATACCTTATCCATTACACAGTTATGCTGGGTTATTTAATTTATGCCATTTTCAAGAAAGATGATGAGTAAAAGGCAGCTTGGGAGTCTCATAGGACAGTCAATCTATAGGATATCGCTACTTATGTTAAAGAGTCAACGTGTGGTTTTAATTACCTTCTGAATTATAGGAGTATTATTCAAGGCTGAAACATTTTCTACTTTGAACTGCAAGACATTTGTATGCTGTACAATTCTCACATTTTAATTTGACTCTAAAGGAATAATGTCTGAAAAGCATCTGTTGTTTACTTTTGAAAAGAAATCTAACATTCTGTTTACCCACAGATAGGATGAATTGAACATAATTTTCTACTGCAGCTCTGTTACTGCATTTCATCAGTGAAAACAT
Source organism: Actenoides lindsayi (assembly GCA_025331215.1). Classification (NCBI taxonomy): domain Eukaryota; kingdom Metazoa; phylum Chordata; class Aves; order Coraciiformes; family Alcedinidae; genus Actenoides; species Actenoides lindsayi. Next base: position 36,810 of record WTSP01027341.1, on the reverse strand, counting down.
TTATCTTTCAGGGCAACATTATTTCTAGGAAACTAAACAAGAGGAGAAATATTGGCAGGAGGATCCCTGTTTCAGCCTTGCATGGTTTATGTGCCTCGTAACACCCAGCATGATGAAGTTTCTGGAATCTCTCTTTACAGAAGTGAGTAGTCAGGGATGGGAATGAATCCAATAATGAAAATAGTAGCATTATTTTTCAACTTAATTTTCCAAACAAACTGGAAAGAACAACAAAAAAACAAAAGCCCCTATATATTAATCTTTTTTTTTTTTTTTTTTTTCCATCAGAAAGCGGAGTACTTTTACCAGGGTATTTGATGTACATTGCAAGGCTCTGATGCACTTATTTCAACAACAGGTGATAGACTACGTAACAAGCTTTGAGTGCATGCTGAAGCAGAAGCATTTTAAGCCTTTTTTTTTTTTTTTTTCAATCAGTGCAAATTCTATCTTACAGCTTTTCAGATTCTTCACCCCATTCAGTTCTCTAAAATGGAGGTACCTGTTTTTCAGTTTCAAGCATTAATCACGGAGAAAATATTAAGCACTTTTTCCTGTACTCTTTTTCCTACTTTGGCCAAATCTGAGGGTTGAAGCCAAAGTCAGACCTGAGTAAAACCAGGGTTTTGCTGATGTGGCTGGACCACATCTTTTCATAAACAACATCATTTAAAGGTAGCTGAGGCAGCTCTGCACAACAAAGGACTGACTAGCTATGATCTTCAAATCTGGTTTCCGAGTATTGCACATAGAGATAAAGCATTTTCTGTGGCTTTGCTGAGTTTCCAGAACACCACAGTGCAGACGACTGCTTCAAGACAGATGATGTACAAGTTAGTATTGCATTTACGCCAGCCAGGATCTGCTCTGTGCCTGAGGGATTTCTTAGCTGCCCCTGGCTGTGCAAATGGATCCAAATGAAAGTGAGAACGTGGCCAACTAAATTGTCATAAAATTACCATAAAAAAATTATACAATTCTTCATTAAATCCTTGGCTTCCTTATTCATGACTAGAGATCTGTGGATAAGTAGAATAATTTGAGCATTTGCATCTAAGTTACTCCAAGTGTTATTGAACTAATATGATTTAATTGACATGTAGCATATTGCTTATTGTCCCCTAGGACGTGCATGGAGAAAACATGTTGTATCTCCTGAGGCCAGTAAGCTGGGGAAAACATTTTAATGAGAAAACAGAACAGTTTTAAGTAGCATTTTAACACCATAATCCAAAGCATACTTCTGTATTTTCTGAAAAATCACTTTCTTGGTGTGAAACAGAAAATATAATTGGGATATTTGAACCATGGAGAATCTGTCAAATATTAAAATATAAAATAATGCAGATGAATTAGCCCTTCAATGAAAGGAATACAGCTCCAGAGAGAAACACTCATAGAACAGTCAGCCTGTTCACAAAGAGTCTGCCAATGCACACCTTCATAGATGCACTTCACTCATTAAGAAGGGTAGATTTGAAACTGTGGGGAACTAACAGAACTACTGAATGCTTTGTGTTTGCATTGAGGAATGGTGAAAAACTGATGAAATACTGTGCTTGCCCTCAAGGAAACTGTAGTGGCTGCAATGCAACACTGCTGACATTCCATCTTTGAAGAAGAGCATTACATTCTGAATCTCTACTGATATCAAAGTGCAAGAATTATTATTTAGTATGTTTCATAGCAATAATATCTGACCCAACATTGGGTAAGGTTTATTTAAGGAGTTCTGGACAAGAAAGTCAGTTGCATTAAGAAAATTTAAAAAGCCAAAATAATCCAAGGGATTGAACCTTAAAAATCTTCTGCCACAACTCATTGTAATTACCCCATGTATTAGTTTCTAAAAGCATAATTATATTGACATACTTCTCAACTTCCCACAGTAGCATTTTTAATTTTCATCATTCATGTTAATTGAAATATTATCATACCACTTCATAAGCATAAGAAACTACCATGGTTCTTTGAACAGGGTCCTAAATTAATGTTCCTTCTATGACTTCCTAAGAGATCAATAGTGATTTGCTGGTGACAAACATGCTGCTCACACCTCTGCATCAGCACGCATACATGCTTTTTCCAAGAAGCCATAAAAAACTTCATGAATCAACAAAGGTTTGCAAAACAGTTTCTTATCATTCTTATTCAACAGCAGAAGACAAGACTAGATAAATTAACACAAGTCTCACATACATGCCGGAAGATATGTGAGACTCCTGGCCAGTGCTCCATCTTTTCTGAATAGAGTAAGTTTGTCCTAGGAGTCTGATGCTAACAACAATCTGAATACCAGACAAGCCCCTATTTTCATGGCGAGTACTGTCACAATCACAGAGTGAGGTCTTTATTTTTAACCAAAAAATATAAAGAAAAAGCTATCTTTTACTTCTTTGAACTTAAGAATCACATATTCAGAATAAGAACAGTACAAATTGTATCTTTTATGGATTCAGCATAGAGAATTAGTCACAAGATTGATTAAACGCTGCCATGAACTCCTATGCTTAAAATATCACCAATTCCAGTCACTTATTGGTAAATCATTACATGTCAACCTACTTTAGGAATTTTACTGTAAAATAGACTAGTTAGCAACAAACTTTAGACTTTAGACTTCCTTCATTACATTTACAGACTATATTAATAAATGAAGGTATCTGATCTAAAGCTGGTCAAAATAGTTATGGGTGAGATATGTTGTAACTTTCAAAATAGGGAAATTCTGGGAAATGTGTCGGTTTCTATTAAAATGTCAATGGCAAGTCTGGGAATTCAGAGAAAACAAAACAAAACACAACCAAACCTGCAAGACTTCTGTAAACAACATTTATACACAGGAGAAACAAACATCATGAATCCATGTTCCTACTTTCAGTCAACCAGAATACAACCTAATTCAGTTTCTAAGTCTCACGTAAGTACCAATGTCATCAACCTATCAGTTATTCAAATATTTATTTCTCTCCGTCTTAAAAAAAACCCAAAAAAACCCAAAAAGTAAAAATTATGGATGAGTAAATAAACAGAAAAGGTGGATTTTTCTATGGAAACTGGCATAAAAGCAGTTATGAATCCTCAATTTTTTACACAGTTGAATTTCTAAAGCAAATGACTCTAATCTTTTACCTTTTACTTCAAGCCTATACAAAACAATGGCAGAAGACAGGAAAAGGGTTGAAATCAATAGCTAGCAGCCTCTAATGTATTATACTACTTAGTCCAGCATGCTTTCCTACACAGTGCACATAAGTGTGTGACCTTTGTTATGACTTCTTGTCATTTGCATCCAAGCCTCTACATTCTGCTTTTAGTAGTTTTGAGGGTTTTGTGTTCTTCTTTTGTTGTTGTTTGTTTTTTTTTTCCTTTTGGGTCATACAAATACATGGGTTACCTAATACAGATTCTAACTTGCTTGGAATACAGATAATTTCTTTTCATTCTTTTATGTGGGGCCACAAAGTTCTTAGCCTGATTTGTGCTTTTGTGAAATACTGTGGTGCAAATAAGTGAAATTTAGAGCAAGATCTGACTGGCAGTTTTCCTGTGAAAACCAGTTGTAAACCTGTTGCAAGAAATACAAAATGATTAGCACTTCCCAAGTGGATTGATTATTTATTTATTTATTTTTCTATGTTTTTATTTATTTAGAATCAAAGCAAAGCATATTCTTTGTCTTTTATAAGAACATCCCGTAGAGGGTGTACCTATGACCTTTACGGTCCTTTAGTTTGTAGTTTCAGAGAAATAAAGACACCACTAGTGGAGCACTAAAAATAATTTTTTTCTCTTCACTGCTATTACTTTACTTGCTATACTTGATCTCAGTGGTTCACATTCCAAAAGTAAGGCATCACTTATCTGGTTCAAACACTCTAAAGGTAAGACACAGCCTTGAGCTTAGTATAAAAGATGCTGAAATACGTGTACTGGAATGTGAAATTTAAGAAGTATGGAGGTATTTTCTTTTCTTCTTTTCTATCTTGATCTAAATAAGTAGTGTAATAGCTTACTTCACATAACCACCTAGTTTTATGACCTTTTCTCTTTTTCCCTTCCGTCCCCTTCCTCTTTTCTTCCCTTTCATCCCTGGCTGTGAGCATAGGATGATTTTCTTTCTGTGTATTGCATCTCATTCTCCCTTTGACAAGGTACCACATTTTTTCTAGGCTTCAGTAATGCAAGGGCACATGGTGCATGAATTCAAAAGAATTATATACACCCCAGTGTTTAAATCCAAACTTTAGTTTGTGATAAAAATGCTGAGTAGACATCAGATAATACTGTTGGCTTCATTCATCTGCTATGTTAAAGGAGGTAAAGAAATGGTAAGCAAACTATGGAATGTAATAAATGTCTCCTACATGATATTCTGGAGTTGCTTCTTTTTTGAACATTTTAATTTTACCTATAAATTTCTTTTGTTGTATTTTGTTTGATACCCCTATTTGTTTTTTAGAAAGTGTAATCCCTGCAATTTGTTGAATTATGGGAACTTCCACTAAATGCTTGGGCCAGTCACCACTAAATCTACACGCATCTGCCATGTTGGCAGATTAAACATTATCAAAAGTGCATTCCCATGCTTCTGTCTGGCTGCTTCGTGTCTGTGAAGTTGTATGGGATTTGGGTTCATGAGCCATACAAGTGATAATCTTATGACAGGGCTTTATCATATGAGGAGCATTTATCTACTAAACAACCCAAAACTGTTAACTATGAAGAAGTAACAAATTCTGTGGAAAGAAACCCAGAGTTTACTAAGGTGAATATCACAAAATTACCCTGTATCTCAGAAAAAAGCCTAGACCACTCCCATCCTGTTGATGACCATAAGCTACCAAAGAGCTATTTTTCATCTCTGCCCCAGTACTGGCCAAATTTTCACCATGGATACCAGGGTGATGGACCACTCCTGATCTATTGTCCTGTATATTTTCTGAGATACAGAAGAACAAGATAATTTTTGTTGATAGATTGCACTATTTCTGAACAACAAAACAGTGACTGAAATAATTAGTTTAAATCTATATCTTGAATAGAAATGTGCCTCAACAACAACCTTTTTGCTTAGAGATCCTCTCACCATGATTTTCCTCTGTCTCCTGTGCTAATCTGATTACAGCCCTAATCCCCTTTCTCTGCCAGCTCATCTCATAGTTTTTCATCATGCTTCCTCTAGACAACACAAAATCGGCCTTCCCATGCTCCACCCAGCAAGCACCTCACTGATCAGTAAGGCAACCATCCCCCTGCACAGGAGTCACCAGATAGTAATCCTGATCAAATTCCAGTTTAAATTTCCTCATTCTCAGTATTATACTGCCCAGTATATACTTGCAACCTAGAAGGAAAATCACAGTAAAAGCCTTGCATGTTCCTGAACAGAAAATGCTTGCTTCACCCAGCCCATGATAGCTCTGTAGAAATTCAGCATGCTCATGACAAATGGTCTTCTGAAAGAATTTAGCAGTCAGTCTCTGATAAGTTTTTTCTAATGTATGAGCTGCAACTTCAGACAGTTATATATGGTTAAATCTGGACAATGTTTCTTATAATCTCAAAGGACATTCCTCTATAATCAGAAGCTTGAATATTAGCAAATGCCACCTTTTTTGTAAACTAACATCTGAAATGGCATAACCACATGAAGTTTGGCTGTTCTATTGCGCACTTTAAACAAAAGCATATAATCAGCATGAAAACTCTGTCCAAAATGGTCAAAGCTTGGCAGGCTTTTAAACTGAGGTCAAGGGTCCCATAATAGATGCCATTACCAAATTAACACTAGGTATCATATCATTACCAGTACCATCTGTTGCCTAAAGGACTTTCAGGAGGAAAAACTTGTACAATTCTGATAGACCATTATGTTTTAGATGAAAATAAGTTATGATAGGAATGGCAAGTGATAAAAATGCTTGAGGGGCAGTTTCTTATTTTCAGGAAATGTCACACTTTGCCTTTACACTTGCATGCCTGCCTCAGAAACAATCATGAAGTTCCCTGCCTGCCACTGCACAATTGCACAACTGTGATGGTATGCTTCTCTACTAGAGATAGTACTTAGAGACAGAAGCTCAAGTTTTCTGACCTCTGCTACTCCAGTTTCAAGTGGACAGCAGATTTACCTACCAGCCTCAAACTCCAAACAGAGTGTGCAACTTTGCTGGACTGTGGATGATTGAAGCATATATAATTTATTTTTATCTGTTTGGTAACTGAAAGTCACCCAATTACAGCCAAATAAGTATGTTTGGTTTGTATCTGGCAGGGTTGTGGTAGCAGGGGAGGGGGCTACTTATGTGGGCTCCTGTAAGAAGCTTGAAGAAGCTCCCCCAGCTTCAAGTTGGACCCATCTCTGGGCAAGACCTAGCCAATCAGTGCCTCTGCAGTAACATATTTAAAGGGCTGTTGTGCAGGTTCTTTTGTTTGAGAGAGATGTGAGAGAGACAACCATTCAGACAGCCATGTCAAAGAGGAAGGAGTTGGGGGAGGCATGCTGGAGCAGCCATTCCCCTTCAGCCCATGGTGAGATGGGAGGCTGAGCCCTTGCAGCCCTTAGAGATCAACAATGGAGCAAAATCCCACTTGCAGACCTTAGGGAGCCCCGCACCAGACCAGAGGAGTGATCCAGAAGTCTGTGACTCTCTGTGAAGCCCCTGCTGAACCAATCCATTGCTGAAAGGACTACAGCCCACGTAAAGGATCCATTCTGGTAGGAGACTGTGGGAGGGCTATCCCCCATGGCACACATTGAAGCAAAGGAGGAAGGTGAGGGATTTTTCCCCTGAGGAAGGAGCAACAGAAATAACCTAGAATAGACTGTGACTGACTACATTCCCCATTCCCTGCGCCCTGCACTTCATAGTGGGACAAAGTAGCAGAGCTGGGCCTGGGAAGAAGGGAGGGGTGGGAAGAAGGTGTTTTTCAAGATCGCATAGAATCTTAGAATGGGTTGGGTTGGGTTGGAAGGGACCTTAAAAATCATCTAGTTCCAAATGCCCCGCCATGGGGGCAGGGACACCTCCCACTAGAACAGGTTGCTCAAACTCCCATCCAACCTGGTCTTGAACACATCCAGTGATGGAGGATCCACAACTTTCCTAGGCAATCTGTTCCAGTGTCTCACCACCCTCACAGTGAAGAACTCCTTCCTAATTTCTGATCTAAATGTACACTGTACTAGTTTGTAGCCATTACCCCTCATCCTACCACTACAAGCCCTTATAAAAAGTCCCTCCCCAGCTTTCCTCTAGGCCCCCTTTAGATACCAGAAGGCTGTAATAAGGTCTCCCCAGAGCCTTCTCTCCTGCAGGCTGAACAACTACAACTCTCTCAGCCTGTCTTCGTAGGAGAGGTGTTCCAGCCCTCTGATCATCTTCATAGCCTTCCTCTGGATTCACACCAACAGGTTCATGTCTTTATGTCCTTACTGGGGCTCCAGATCTGGATGCAGTACTCCAGATGGGGTCTCAGGAGCATAGTGAGTGAATCACCTCCCCTGAGCTGTTGGCCACACTTCTTCTGATGCAGCCAAGGATACAATCAGCTTTCCTAACTTGGAGTGCATATTGCTGACTCATGTTCAGTTTTTCATCAACCAGTTCACTCTTGTCTTTTTCCAGAGGTTTGCTCTGAATCCACTCATTGCCCAGTCTGTATTTGTGCTTATCCAGGTGCAGGACCTTGCCCTTTGCCTTGTTGAACTTTGTGAAGTTGTCATGGATCCACCTCTCAAGCCTGTCCAGGTCTCTCTGGATGGCATCTCTTCCCTCCAGTGTCTCAATCACACCACACAGATTGGTGCCATCTGCAAACTTGCTGAGTGTGCACTCAATTCCATTGACTGTATCACTGGCAAAGATGTTAAATGGCACTGGTCCCAGTACTGATCCCTAAAGAACACCACTCATTACCGCTCCCCAGTTGGACATCAAGCTGTTTGTTGAATTAGTATGACCACCTAGCCAATTCCTTACCACTGTACTACTCTGATTCAATTGGTAAATTGGTTGTGGTTTTGTTTAAATTAAATAGATTTTGTTTCCCCATGTTGAGTCTGTCTTTTGCCAGTGACAATAACTGGTGAGTGAGCCCTCCCTGTCCTTTGTCTTGACCCTTGAGCCTTGTGTTGCATTTTCACCTCCCCATCTCACCAGAGGTGGGTAGGAGTGAGTGAGAAGCTTCATGGTTGCTTTGTTGCCATCTGGGTAGACTCAAACCACAACAGTTACACAAAGGCTTAGAAACTTAGAAATGAAGGGAGAAAACCCTTTTATTTATTTATTAATTTTGTTGCAATTTTGTAATTTTTCTTGCCATTTCAAATTATTTTTACTGCCATTCGGAACCAGTTGTTAGACTTTAGAGATATATAACATGCACAAAACAGAAGCCACCTGAAAATATCCCATTAATGGAAATATGTGGTTGAGCAGTGCAACTGCCTAATGTATGTTAAGGCTATCATCACTAGGATGTATAGCCCCACTTCCGCTTTTTAGCAGAAAATCTAAATGGTTCTATAGAGAACAGACAGTTAATAACATTAGAGAAGAAAAAATGGCCCAATTGCTTCTACCTGACATCCTTATTAACCATACTTCTCTAATCAAATGCAGAAGATTCTTGTAAATGAACTAGCACAGACTAACCTGGGGTCTTGTTTTAATATTGCAAACATAATGATTAGCAGCTGCCTGGAGACTCTAAGAAGAAAACTGTGAGAAATTGAAACCTTTCTTTAATTCTGCATTCTTATTGTGAAAATTAAGGTAACATGCTTTTATCTTTCTGTACCTAATCAAATACAGGTGAAGGGGAGCCAAAGGCAAAAAAAAAATGAAAGCAAAATAGATACTATACTTCTAATGTTTATTGAGTATGTAAGTTAGTCTCATAAAACAACAGACATTAAATCACTGGGTTTTCGTAAACTGTCAAATTGTCAAATTAAAAAATATTGTTTTTATATTACTCCCCATTGTCTTTTAAAATAAACCCATATACAAGGAAGGAGCTAATGTCATATGTCTTAGGAAGACTGTGTTAGTAACATGCTTTGGTTAATTTCTGAAAGACACCTACTCTGTCTTTGTATAAAATATTATACAACGCAAGGATATGTATTGTTTCTGGAAATTTAAAGCTGTTCTGTTAATTGGAACCAAACATACTTCAATGTATTTATTGAGAATGAGAAAAAATTTTACATAGTATGAATAGTAAAATAAAAAAAAACCAAAAGCCAATAAATATATACTAAGAAAGTCCTCTAAATGCCCTTTATTTCATATTTATTTTTGCTGGCATACAAAAATGAATGTTTGCTTTCTTGCAGTGAACATCCTCCCAGTTCCCTTATATTTTACTTAAGTTCTGTGCAGTGATAGGTTTTACAGACAGAGAGATGGTTTTATGGCCAAAGCCATGTGATGCTACTATTTTATGAAACAGGAATTTTTCTCACCTCTCTTGTCCAGGTATTTGTGTTGTTTCAGTCCAATATTCATATTAATACAAAACCCAGAATCTTTCTACTTAGCCATGTTTCTTGGATTAAGAAAAAATTGCTCATTCACATTAGCGGATGAGAGGATGTAGGCAAGATAGTCTTATGCATATCTGACATAATTCCCCTCCCTTTACTTCTGATAAATAGGATTCTTAAGCATAGGTAGCCGTTGTTGTGTTCAGTCTAAATTCTAAATACCCTTGTAACAACCAAAATTCTCACTCTCAAGTCAAACATACTGCTTCTAGATCTTAGTAGAATCTTTCAAGGTAACTACACGGTGGACTCCAATATCTAAAACAGAGAAAGAAGATTAAATATGTAGCCTGAGGGAGACAGCAGCTATTTTTCATATTTAAATTCTTCTTAGTCTGTTTCCACCATAATTACAGTAATAAGAATTACTGTAGGGAAAAAAAAAAAAAAAAAAAAAGGTGTCTGGCCAGACGGTGCTTCAAAATGACATCTTTTTTCTTATGATTATCTATGAAGTGGAGCACTTATATGCACACACTTGCAGTAGATGACACTATGCATCATCTCTGGATTGCAACAAACTTTAGGCAACAGATAAATCCCTAACACCCCAGATCTGGACATTTCTGGCAAAGAAATTTCCACAAAAGAGCTTTCAAGTCCTAACAAAAGGCATCCTTCAAGTTTTGGACATGAGTGTTAGGCACCCACAGGAACATAGCTGGTTGGTTCACATAGAAAAGAACCTCTCCATATAGAAGTTCCACTTGAAAATAGCTATGCATTTAGGATCACAGTTTAGAATGAGCAAAATTACAGTGTAGAAATATTTTATGTTAGCCAGTTATGAACCAAATTCATACTGAAAAAGAAAAAAAAAAATTTAAAAAAAAAAAAAGCAAGCAGTTTAGATAATGTTCAAGTCATGGGTATATTAAACATAGGTTGTTTTCTCTTGAGACTACATATAAATAAAGAAAATACTACTGATTACTGGGATGAAAAGAAGTGCAGTGGAAGAAGCAAATAACAAAGATGTTCAAAATAAATTTCCAGGATCACAGCATGCTTAAGAGAGGTCTGAGAATTTATCTTCTTCCTCTGTGAGGTTTCTTTCATAGGAAGTATTTTGTTACTTAAGAAGGATAAACACTGCTACTCCAGAGGCAGAACAAAACCCAGTTAATTAGATTTCTCATAGCAGCTAAATTATTGCAAGAATAGATGAAACCAGTTCCATCCTATTTAAACCAAATTCAGAGCTGTTTTAAGTAGATCCAACTCTGTTTAACAAAGTTGTGCAAGTTTGATTTTAGACCTTTTTCATCATCATAGTTATCCTGTGTCACATAAAATGAAAAGTGTTTTTTCTTCTAAGTTCTCTGTGGTGAGAAAGGGACCAGTAGAGGTCCCTCTAATGGATACTAAGGTTCTGAATGAAGTGATGTGTCATATTCAATATGAATTCTGACTCCTTGCTTCATACACTCCACTGGGACCTACACCTTTCATCCAAAGAAGTAAAATGTATGTTTTATTTTTGTAAATGATTCCCCAACCACCAGAAAGCTTTTGAGAAAAGAAATATATTGAAGGTCCTGTTGCTGTGTTAAATTTGTCTGGAAGAAAATATTAAAGGGACTGTAAGCTATATATGTAAAGAGAAAGAGAAGAAACTAAGCACAAAGAGAAACCATTAGGTACTGAAAAGCCAAACATTGGGTATTGTAAGAAAAAGAAAAAGGGACTCTGGAGGAAAGATTTGCAAAGCTACAGTAATGAAAGCATTCTGATGGCATTTTTTCAGTTACTAATGAAGGCAGTATGTAGTTGAAGTTTTTGCCTCAAATGCCAACGTATCAAGCTACTGCATTACAGTGCCTGCATGCATAATGAGTATTTTTATAAATAAGACATAGCAGAGAACCTAAAAGACTCAACTCTTTGCTCCTTAAGGCTGATGTCAATGCTAACTCTGACTATAACACAGCAGGCTCAGGCTTCCAGTGATCTGGGCTCATAAATTGTTTTATACTGCTTGTGATAAACTAGTGGAAATACCGGAACAGTACTATAGAACACGCAAGGAAACTTGAGCTAAATTTTAGACACCTAACTTCTCAGAAATTCTTCAACATTTTACCTTTCAGAAAATCTTTGTATCTACTTTTGTAGTCTCTTTTCATTTTGTTTACAGAAATGCATTCCCTGATTTAATACAAAATTAGATATACTTTGTATTTAAATACTGTGAAGTAAATTTATTTCCATTCAGTCTTTCTTTTTCTTTTTTTTTTTTTTTTTTTTTTTTCTTTTGGCAGTGCTAGTATTTTATTAATGTTAGTCTCAGTTACTGTCTAATTTGATTGTATTGATTTACTGTAGGATTATTCCTGAAGGAAAACAGGCATGCCTGTTTTCAGCAAGACTGTGTGGGGATAAATTGGGCTGATGACGACGACCTTGAGGTATGCTTGAAAATGGCAAGGGAGAAAGCACAAAGCAGTGAAGCAAGAAGATAAAGAAGAAGAAAGTTGAAGATAACCAGGATGAGGGGTGATGATGGAGGCAGTGTAGGGTAGCCAATGATGTATTAGTTTAGGACGTGTGAACAGTGTGTGTTTAGAGTAGTTAACCAATAGCTGTTAATGGTAGCATGTATATGGGAAAAAAATTTATAGTGCAAATCATTGTGAGTTGTGATATCATAACCTGTTTATGATGAAAGGTCTCATCCAAATTGTCATTAATACTCATTGAAAAAACTGTTATTGTACACTTCCATGTTTCCTATAACTAAACGCGGTAAGAAAGCCATGTTGGTTTTTTTTTTTAAGTTTTTTTTCTGATTTGGAGTTACAGTAATTTCATTCTCTTTCTATGAGTAAACGAATAATGCATAAAAAGCAAATACCCGTTAGTGAATTATAGAGAAAGTATTAGCATTAGATCTATTTCTAGAGAAACTACTATGCCTTCAGACAATTGAATCTTCACTCTAATATAAAACATTTGAATTTTTCATTCACACACGAACTTAATTGGGCTTAATGTCCAATTTGCTTGAAAACTTTATTGCAAGCATGCATATAAATCAGTGCAAATCCCAATAGTTGTTCAAATCTGCTTCCAAGAAAGAGCATACTTTAAGATAATGTAATTTGTTCTTTTTGTAAATTCAATTTTAGCTCTCCAATGAATTTTTTTTTCTAAACTTTTAATCTCTGAAAGCAATCAGAGTGTAAAGTTATTTGAGTGTAAAACATATTTTAGTCTCTGGTAGACTAAAACATTGTCTTAAATAAATAAGTAATCTGACATTTAACCATTATATTGTGATGAAGAGGACTGCTACAGCTTCTGCATTCTTTCTCATCATATCCCCAGAATCTATGACAATATCTATGAAATCTAACACCAATTCTTTGATTCAATGTATTTAAAGAGGGATTTCATCACTATTGCCTTATCACTGAATTGTCATTCATTCATGTGTAGCACAATCAGAAAGGCAGTATTTTTTCATCAAAATAAGTAAAATGGAGTGGTGGGGTGATAGCCATCATTTAGCACTAGGGTAACCTTACACTTTTCTTAGCAGATACTGAACTGAAAAGGTTCAGAAATACTTCACACTAATTCAAAAAGAAAAAAAAAAAAAAGAAAGCTTTTCTCTGCTAAGTAAACAGTTTTGTTCTTGAGTAGTCATCAGTAAAAGTCATTCTTATTTCTTTTGCCCACTAATCAAAGAACTTTCAGCCATCCCAGCTAAATTCAGACATTACGGTGTTCATACAGTAAAATCCATTGTCTTAGGAGAGATCATTTGTATACGAACTGCATATATATGTAAATCACTCTTCTGTCACTACTGGAGGTGTTTAGATTCACAGCAGCACAATGATTAATTCTCTATGAGTAATTTCATATGCTCTCCTAAAACAAAAGAGGGAATGTCCATGCCAGGCTACTACCACTCTCATTCTAAATTTTCATTAAAACATAAAAATGTGACTACATTTAGTCAATAATTAGTAGAGCACACAAATGGAATATGTTTCAAAGGTAGAAGACTTTCAATGTGCTAATCAACAAGGATATGAGTAGGAGAATATTCCGAATTATTTTGGAACATATTTCATATAGTCTTTTGGGAGGGGGGAGAGAATTGCTTCCTATGGAAGGATAACATACGTATTCAAAAAAAGAAAATGTTTACTGTGTTTCTTGACATTTTAACTCAAATGTGTAGCATCTGAATGTTTATGAGATGCAGTTAATCAACAGTGGATATTTTCATGCTTATGGCTGGATTAAACAGTGTAAGATCTAATTAGCTTATGCTTAAACAACTTGAAATTATAAATAGCAATCACGTTCCTTAATTTACCTCTTCTGCAACTTTCACTCTACTTTCAGGGAAAAAAAAAAATTGAACATTATTGTGTTAGTTAGAAACAGGATAAACACAGCAGAATGTTACATAGGGAACAGAAAATCTGAATACATTTGCCAGATGCCCCATGTAAAATTATTTTGAAAAAAAAACTGGTATGTCTCCAGCTTTTAATAGTTTTTCCTCTGTGTGGGAAACGAATGAGGTGGGGAGAAAAGGGTTATAGATCTTCACGTTAAAGGCAACAGAAACACAAAGCAGCTTTCAAATCTTTTTTCTCCCTCTGTTTTGACATTTAATGGGTTATAATTGTAGAAAAGCTTAGAAACAAGCATTTTCAGCTACTATTCCACCTCTCCAGACATATCATTTCAGCATCAGCTGAAGAGGCTGAAGGGACAAGAATGTGAGAGATACCCTAAATCCATGAGAAAGTATTCGATGAAGTGCTATTTCTCCCCCTGGCAGAGATTACTATGTTGTAGTCACTGAGACACTCTCCCTTATTTAAAATTCTTTAGCACTGTATGTTAAAAAAGAACCAATAAAAAGTATTATAACAATAAGAGCTAAATAGAAAACACTGTTCGTTTCCTGTGCTTTGCTTTCTCACTTTTCAATAACCAAAATTCACAAGAGGAGGGAAAATATTCTGCTTTGAATACAACAGCAAAAGAAAGGAGAAGTATTTGTTCCATACCTTAATCTTGAGTTAAGTGGAAAAGATTAAGGGACATTAACTAGTTTTCAGTCACAGTTCATCTCAGTTTCCAGTTTTTCTTTGAAGAAGAATTCTACTGACACCTTTGTCTTCTCACCTGTCATTTCTGATGTCTGTGGAAGCAACTACCAGTTGTGAAGCAACCATCTAATGAGATAATATTCAATTATGTAAATGTCTATTATCTTCAGAGTGATGTGTGATTTCACAAATATGAAGCTAGTCTCTGAGATTCTTTTGGTAGATATTGTGCCCCTCTGAAAGATGGGTAAAATACTATAGGCTTGAGATTTAAAAGTGCTGACACATGCACTTCTCAGGGGCTTAAAAGCAGGAAAAGAAGGTGAACAACATTGCAGCAGAGGTGGCAAGGGGAAATAACTTGGTTAATGAAATAATAAATGAGTAAAAGAAATAATAGGAAAAGGGACCTATGACTTCTTATGATCTCTCTGCTATAGCCTCTTTCAACAGTTAAATTAACATGAAGAAAATGAGTTGAAATTCAGAAAGTTCCATTCAAAAATGATCAGGTCTCAGCAAGCAGTTGGCCTAAAGTCTTTAACCCTCATTAAAGTTCATAGAGAAAGAAAACAGCTGCTATGGATGTTATCTTATTAAGATAACAAGAGCCTAATCCAGTGATGGGTAGTTCCAATTTGTATTTGGATAGATCTTCACTCCCTCACATGAAATATTTACAAAGACAGAGATTTTCCTAGCTAAAAACAGCAGCTGTTAATATTGCTACATCTAGTATTGTTAAAGGGATATTTTTATGTTCTAACATTATAAAGCATAACATCGTATGGAAACAGTGATAAGAAATATCTCACAACTTAAAAAAAAAGTTATCAACTGCAGCAACATTTCTTTGACTAACTCATGTAAGCAATGCACATGTGAGATGTAAGAGGCAGAGTGACTTCTGACATAACAGAGATTGCCTTTACAATGGATTCATTAACAGTCATCCTCCCATATATTTTTTTTCTGAATTAATTTCCCATCCTGCACAAAGTTTAGATTAAAAATAGAGAATACGTAATTGAGCAATATGGTGAATTCTGTCAAAGAAGAAAGATTCTCAAGACCTTTGGGAACAGGGTGTTGAAAGCCAACAGAAGCGGAAAATACATTCTTAAACACTGGAAAATGCTTATGTTGATACATAAAACAAGCTGTGTAACTAAATAAGCTGTGTCTGCCCACCATCACTGTCCAGATAAAGGGACAAAGTAAAATAATACAATTAGTACTTGTCATCTATCAAAAAAAAATTGTCTTATTATATCTGTTATCTAGCAGCTTTGTTCCTGTTTAAAATCACTAAATCATCTAAAATTCAAATTCAAATCCTAGATTCTCAGCTGTCTGATATTTCCTTTTTTTTTTTTTTTTTTTTTTTTGTGTGTGTGTGTATTTTTTTCCTTTAATGTGGTGTAATGTGCTTAAAATAAACTGATTTTTTGCCTTACAGCAGAACTGCAAAACCAAGGCCTGCTGTGGCCATCTGCTTTCTGAACACCACTTATTTGGATGATGGAAGTGGAAAATGCAACTCAGTAAACTCATGTAACTTCTTAACATTAGAAGGAAAACACATGGGTATCATCAATGGCAGTATCCCTATATTCCAGGATAACAGCTGTTGTTAGCACTCAGTCCATAACTGGCACTCCTGCTGTTCTTCAGGAACCATTCTTTCACCCTCCTCTCCTGAAAAAAACTTCAAAACAAAAACAAAACCACACTGTCACCTCCTCTAATGACCTTCTGCCAGCATGACATACCTGAATCACATGCACATTTTCACATCCTGTTCTGCAGTTAAAAACAGTGTACAGGAATTGGGAATTATTATTCTAAAGTGCTTACTTACTCTACTCCCATTGACTCTATGATGTGAAAACACTGAAAATTACCTCCATTTTTATTACCTTTGGACATACCAGAGGTCTGTGCGCAAATGGAGTGTTCCATGAAACCCTTCCTAAACATCAAGCTGCCTTTTTGTTGATCCTCTGTGTCAACTTTAAGGAGGGACACAGATAAAAAAGTAATGCTAAGTATTTAAAGTATAATTATTCTGGTTGGAGTGGAGGGGAATTACTGTAATTCTGCTTTTGTTACAATACTCAGCTAAATATAAATAAACATTAACTACTATACAGTGATTTTAATGGAGCTGAGATAATAAAAGCGATGTCAAAATAGAGAATTCAAAAGTCAGGGAAACATTTTCTGCAAATAAACAAACAGACATGACTGTAATACTGCCAGCAATATTTTGCAGCTACAGGATGTATCCAGGTAGAAAATAAGAAAAAATAAGATGAAAGAAATCACCTGCTTTCTGTCACTATGGAGTCTCTCAGTCATGTTGAATTATTCTTTTAACAACATGGATATTATTCTTAGAGGAACACGTATCATTCTTTATTCAGATTCAGGGAATTGTTGGACAGTGCCTCCAGAGGCAGAATTTTCCTTTCATAACACAATTCCACCTCTGTTCAGGCTAGGAAGGGGAAATGTAGATCACAGTCTGACTTTGGAGACTCTGCAAGCAGTGCAGCATGCTGATGAGAGCAACAGCCTGGCTATTCTCCATCAGTAAATGACTGCTCATCAGCACAGCTCCAACGTGATGAATTAGTGTAGCATGCCATCTTACTGCAAAGGACTCTTTCATGGTTCAAAGAACTGTTGGGTTTTTTCTCTGTTGAGCACTGGTATTCCTTAGAAAACTGGGTTCAGCTGCTTGTTCATCCATGGCCTGTTAATATAAACTCTCGTAAGTCCCTTTACTTCTTTGTCAGTCAGAAACTCTCTTATAAATTGGAATAATAGATCTGATTTATTTCCAGGGTTTTGAAGGAGTAACTATTGTCAGGAATGCTCAGATACTTTGGTACTCTAAAAGGACCTAACTGGGTATTCAGTGTGACTTTGTAATAAATGTGTGTGACTAAACAGCAAAGTCATCTAGAGTCTTGTTTCAGTATGAAATTAATGATTTACAAGTTCTACAACCTACAGCAGTTATCTTAAATATTGAAGAGAGAATCTGTTATGGCTCAGGTATAAGCTAAGAAACTTAACTTTCCCCTACATTTGTCTGCATTGCTGAGAAGTGTTGAATTGGTTTAGTTGCACAAGATTATTTCTCTCTAATCTCTCCTGACAAAAATTAAGATAAAGAGATGGCAAGAAAGGAATTATAAAGTTTCAAGAAACTAACATAAAACCTGAATAAATTGCATAATTCAAATTTCCTTCTGTGTATTTGACTCGTCTTTGACAAGCTTGTTAAGCTTACCAGCTTTGTAGAACACACACAAAAATGCACTAACAGAATCATGTTTGGAAATCCACTCAATGAGAACACAAATAGTATCAGTAGGAATGTTACTTTATAGCATTTTAAATGGCTCTACAAATGCACAAATTAAAGTACAGTAAAATCAAGCACAGAACCTTGTTAATATGTCTGTATAGGGTATAGGTAAAAGACAGCTCATGAAGGTCCCTCTTCACCTGTCTGCAGAAGTGTGTCTTTAGTCAACTTTGAAACAGCAATCAAAAATGAAGCTCCTTCATAGCAAGAAGTTTTATTCCATGTTGTTGAGACTGGAAGTACCAGTAGACAGCAACAGTATGGAAAGCAAAACAGTATGGGCAACAAAGCCAAACTCTCTGCATTCATCAGACTTAAAGATTTATTTTCAAAGATTTCCATTCATTAACAAGAGAAAATGTAATCAAGATGAAACAAAATTGTTTGAGCAAAGGTCTTGTATAGGACAAGGGCAAGTAGAAATACAGGAGAAAGCTCAACCATTTATTATTCTTGCTTTTGAAATTAATGCTTGCCTGCAAGAAAAACAATACCAGTCTTCAAGTTGTCATGAAGCTGATTCAGTTACATACTATTCTCAGATCCCACTATACCCAAGAACAGAATGATTTCCCAGACCTTTCCATTTTGATATTTTATTAATATAATTTTTACCACAGAAAAGAAAATAATTCATAATGAGCATCTCAGCCAATGTTTTATGTTGGAGATTGTTTGCTTCTTTGACAAATAAGTTAATAAAATTGAAGTAAGGGATTAATCTGACTCACTTGTGGGCCTATTTAAAAGTTATTGCTTATCCTTCTAAATGGCCTACCCACGTGTTATGAACAATGTCAAGCATGGTGTACATGCCATGCACACCAATTAATTTGAAACCCAGGTTACACAATCCTGGGAAGGCTTGAGCTAAGGATGATGCAGGACTGTAGAAGCCAAAGCATTACCTACTTCATTGCTTTAAATGTTGACACAGATGGGAAAATTTGCAATAGTTACTAGAAACATTCAGCCAATATTCTTCATCACTAAAAATCCCACAAAACAAGCAAACAGGAATAAAACCACAAATGTACATCTCAATTCCAGTCATCTTCTTACTTTGTCCTCTTTTCTACCATTGGATAACCATTCCTCAAAGGATCACTAATATTAAATTGTGCAGAAGATACTCTCCAGGTTACTCCTTCCATCTTGAGTCCAAATTTTAAAAGAACAAAGGACATCAACACTCCTGAGCTTCAGTTTAACACTGAATAACAATACTGTGAGGATGTAGTGATCCATAGCAGCCTTGGCTGTAGTGAACATGAAGAGTCAAGATGAAGATTCCACGGAGAAAAAAAGAATGTAGAGTCACAGAGCCCAGACCTTGAATCAAGCAAGCAGCCTGTGGCTTGCTCAGGGAGCAGGCAGCTGGGATAGGCTCTGAAGGGCAAAGAAGATGAGAAAACCTAGAAGTTCTTATAAGCAGCATCCTCCAAAAGTTCCAAAGTAGCCATCCAGCCTGGACTGAAAATATATTAAAACTGATGTTATGTCCAGAGTGAATCTACTGCTTTAAATGTATGACTGTTATCTCTCTTTTTCCTGCCAGTGCACTACAGTAGAGACCTTAGATCTGTTTTTTCAGTAACTTTCTCTGAAGCCATCTCTTCTCAGGGCTGAACAAGCCCTGTCTCTCAGCCTCTCCTCACAAGGCAAGTGCTCCAGACCCCCACCAGACCAGCTCGAAGGTCCCTCACTGAGCTGACTCCAGTTTATCAACATTTTTCTTCTTTTGAGATGTCTGAAACCAGTCACAATCTTCCAGCAACAGTCTAAAAAGTACCAAAAAGGGCACTAAAACTTCCCCAATCTACTAGCTGTGCTTCTATGAATACATTCCAGATGTTAAGGTATTGTGGTTTTTTGATGTTTGAAGTGAATTATTTCCTTACGCAGTATCAGTGAAATAATGCACTTCGTCATTCACAGAATGTTTATTGCCATCACTGGCAATAGCAGCCCCAGAGGGCTGCAACACTATCAAAGGACTAATAGAACTCAAAATTATCTGAAACTAGAAACACAGTATGTGAAAGTAAATTGAACTGCTCTTTTTTTTTTTTTTTTTCTTAAGATGAAAATGAGATTCTTGTCACATGCTAGAAGTAGTATCAATCACAGGAAATAAAAAATACAGATTTTTCAGGGAAGCTGAGACCTATCAATCAGCAGGGGATAGTGTTTCCTAATTAAAATTAACTCATATATTAAGTCATAAACAGGAGACAGCTACATCCTCCTGAATTAAAGTTTTAAAAGCCACTTTCAGCACCAAGTAAACCACCTAAGAATACAAGGTCATAAGTGGAGGTACTACAAACAGAACTGAGGGGGAAGTTGCTACATTTAAACAGGAACAGTCAAGCTTGCAAATGCAGAGTAGGGAAGATAAAAAGAATGCAGGCATTCCAGGAGGTCATCAACTGAACTTCAGCTAACATTGGAAAAAGTAAATATCATATGGGATATATAAAAGCAGTATGGATGCCAGATGTTTGAAACTACTTTTCTCAGCACTGATCACAATCCAGCTGAAACACCCTTTCTAAATTAGAGCAACACACTTGAATAAGAGCCAGTTGTATCAAACATCAAGAAAAAAAATAATAATAAAAAAACCAAACAAAGGAAATAAATACATAAAAAAAAAGCCTACTTCTGTGTAGCTATTGGGAAAAAGACTTATGAGACTGAAACACTGTTGAATAACTTGTCTGGAAATGTTCTGGAAATTCTGCTCTTGGTGAGGCAGCCCCAGGAAATGTCTGTTAGAAATAGTGAGTGATGAAATGAAAGATACAAAACAAAAGACAGATGAGCTTTTGGACACAGAAATTCTTCCTCTACTTCTTATGAGAGGAAAAAAAGATAAACTAATTTCTTTCTTGAACAAGAGAATTGACTCAGTGTCCTTCTGTAGTCTTTTTCACCCTTATGATTGTGGTTTTGTGTCTGAGTTGTGCAGGGAACTTCTTCATTGTCCAGACTGGCAAACCTGCTGGAGCACAGCTTGACACCTTCACTACTTGTGCTTTCTGATTTCCTTCAGCATACTAGAACATGCAGGTGATGATGTGCACCCAGATCTTCTCATGGAAGATTCAACGAGAACAACCAACATGCACAGACAGGCCTTGGAACTCTGCTGAACTCCTAAAATGTTGGCACGTTTACTACCTTCATTAATCTAAAGCTCTGCAAATTACAGTCGTCCTATTCCCACTAACCATCTCTAACTGCTTTTAGGCTTCTCTCCTTCATTTGGTCATTGTGACTACATACAGGTCAATGCCAGAGGACCATTCTCTCCATTCTTTGCTAACATCAGACACAGAAAATTATAATGCAGAAAGTGACTCTTTAGGACATTTCTGTGAAGTGGACGTTCTGTATGTGCATTGTCTGGATGAAATTTTGTTACAACCAACCAACTCTGGTATCCTGGTTTGAGTTAGAACAGAACTAATTCTATTCAGTGATTTTACTCTTCAGTTAAGTCTCTTCTAACTAACTGCACTTCCTGGAGTTAATGGTATATTGTTGCAGACACTGTCTGCTTCTAGAAGTGATAACACCCAGTGTTTATAATTCCAAGGACTGGTGTGCAGACCAAGGCCACTGCTGGATCTTGTGTGCCACACTGGGAGGTGCAGAAAGGGAAAGGCTGCACCTGTTGGGAGGAACAGACAGGACAAGTGACCATAAACTGACCAGTGACGTATTCCAGCTCATATATGTCATATTCAGTATAAAGCTGAGGGATCATGAAGGTCAAGCTCTCTTCTTCAGTGTCTGACATCCAAGGAGGACTTTGTCCTTTCTGCCTTCAATCTCAAGCCGTGTGTTCTTGAATCCAGTTCCAGAGTCAAGCTCCTGAATCTGGTTCACATCTGCTGCTGAGTCCAGTCAGGGACTTCCCCAGTGCCTGCTCCACAGCATCAGTGGTGTCGGTGACACAATTGGGGTTTGATATTGGTTTTGTATACACTTGTATATATTCCATTTTATTATTACTTTAATTGAAACAGTTTGTTTTCATTTCCAATCCATAAACCTCTCTCCCTTAATTTCTTTCTCTTTCCTTTTGGGAAGAGGGCATCTGTTATAGGTGTAGTGGATGGCCTTGATCCTAAACCTTGACAACTGGACTTTTGACATTTAACAGCAGCCCTCTATCTGCCCTGTAATGTTTAATTTGCCCGCACAGGATGTTATGAACAGGTGAAACAGAATGTGAATCAGTTCACTATTGCTCCCAAAAACCTACTGTATGCTCTTTCAGCATGCACAGAGCATGTCTGCCTTATACTTCTAAAATTATACCTCCCAGCATGGCTTTCATGAACTACTAATTTTCCCTGCCCAGGAAAAAGTGCAATCTGCTTGACTCAGTCGTCAATGCTTCCTGTAATTAAGCTAGCTCATTTCAAGCTAGATCAAGTATCTCTGTATTACATTGCAGTCTGAGTTGTAAATATGCCCCTAGTGGGTTCAGTTATCTGTGAAATGTTAGTGCACATTTTGTGCCTATAAGAAGTAGTTAGCTAAGACTACACAGGAATCTGGTGCATGGCAGCCAGAACACAGTATATTTATATTTATATATATTACACTATTAATGTCTGGTCCCAAGCCTACCCTGACTTCTTACTGTAGAGAAGTTCTTGGTAAGGATAACAGCATTGTACTTGGGGTTTCTGCTGATCATTGCGCATGGTTGCATCCTCCCTGCTGATTTAGTTGCATACAGCAGTTCTATTAGTCCCTGAATAAAACACAATTTACTGCATTTTACCCCATCCATCCAATGGATTTTATAATTTTTTTCTGACATGAGATGTGTTATTGGACCAAATATTTGAGGACTATCCATTAAATTTCTAATTCTAAAAGGGGACAATATTACCAAAGAGGCCAATAAACACCTGTATTTGAGGAACCAAATTAGCTCTTACAGTAGCATTCTTAATAGAAATAGTCTTTAAAAATAGTAAAAGACTGATCCTTTAATAATTCATTATGTACTTTCTTTGCCTCATTTGTATGTGACTGTGCTTGTGCTATTCACATAGTTCTCAAGATTAGGTATTTATTTGGATTCGTTTACAGAGATTATACAGCAGAATTGTTTTATTGAACTGTCACTAAGAAAAATAAATCCTTATCATACATTATATTTATTTTTTTTATATAACAATGACAGCAGTTAAATTTCTGCTGAAAGCATCAATTACAATGGCTGGTGCAGCAGAACAGTTCTTGGTTCTCAGATATTATCATTAAATAAAAAAGTTGTATATCATATGCAAACTCTAACCCTCATTACCTGTAGAAATTTCAAAACCATTAAACTTACTAACATTTTAACTGAATGAGTTAATACATTGCCACACTGCAAGCACATTTTTTGCACCCATAACAGCACAAGTCTTAAGACACCAAAAAAAATCTTCCCTTGGTAAACATTGTGCATTAGAAAAACGATATGAAACTTTTAGTGCATTAAGGCAGCAGGTTCCATAGTCATCAGTTAATGAATTCAATATTGTTCTCCTCCTTGTACAAGTCAGGAATAGTCATTCTGTAGTTACAGAAGTTCAAACTCAATGAAAATAGCTTTATCCTTTTGGTGTCTATGTCCGTAAATCCAGTAATAAATTTTGTAGCTAATCTAAGTGTCTAATTCTGAAAACTTTACTTTCAGTATAGCAACAGTTTATATTATTTTAAAACTTCTTCATCTATTATTGCAGTTCTAGGCATTTGAGCTTAGGTTCCAGCCTTTATATTCTGCTTGGAATTTTTTTTTACTTTAAGAGTTCTCAATAAAAATTTCTGAGAATAGCATTTCATATTTTATCACTAAAACTCAAGACAGACGGACATTTAAGCACTCTATTCAAACACAGAAAGTACATTTTCAAAGTGTTTTCTAAGAATTCATATATACACTTTGCAAGAGTTGCTGAGCTGTTGTATATTCCTCAGTAGCTCTCTGAAAAAGCCTTGTATAAATCATTTTAACAACTATGATACATGTAAAACCTTGGAAGCATGGAAACTCCAAATACTGTTATACTATGATAAACGTCACGGACCTACAGAATGCGTAAGTCAGAAAGGCCTGTGTCAGTACTAGAGGCATTAAGCAGTTCTGGAAACTTCACTAATTCAGTGTAAACAATACAGGGAACCTTGAGAAAATGCATTGGACTCTGTATATGCCAAATTAATAATCTTGATTGTTTTGGCTTAAGAAACAAAGTAAACAAAGAGGAAAAAAAGGGCTGAAAAAAAATGCCTTGAGGGACAGATGAACCAACTAGATCAAAGAACTCATGATTCTTTGTCTGGATCTGCTAATTCTTTATGCAGCTGATGTATAACACTATAGTAAGCTAGGAAGTGTGGAAGCTGATCATTATTTTACTAGACATACTTTGTAATGTGGTTCCTAATAACTTGTACCATCATACAGACATTGTGTAGCCTGACTTTACTTGTTTACTATGTCTTTAATACAATTATGTCTTTATTTTTAACGTAAAGCAAGACTACAGGTGTAGCACTAAGGACAAACCTGAAAGGGTTGAGGAAAATGAACTTCACAGTTGTCACTGGCTTAAACACCTGGTTGGAGGCCTGAGTAGGATACCCTGGAGAGGGTCATCAGATGCTGTGAAATAGTATCCTCTTATTCTCTTTTCTAAAATAAAGATCTTGGCTGGATATTTAATATAATAATAATTCTGATATAATATGTTGCTACATTATGGTTAATCCCTAGCATAAAACAATAAAATTCCAAAGTACAGATTAATTGAGAGTTTCCTAGCTTGTGGCCAGATGAGGATTTTGAGCAGCTTAGGTAAGAAATACAACTGGACCTGCTCCGTGTCCAGTTGAGTAATCTTTATCCTTTCCCTTATGGAGGAATAGTTCTCAGGAAAGAGCTATTCTGGGTAAGAAGGCAAAAGTCACACAGGAGTTAACATAATGACATCCCACACTGAATACACTGAATATCTTTAACTCTTCTTAATAGAACATGAACATCTGAAAGCAGTATAACATCATTGTAGTTATAGTAATCCTCTAACTGCATG
The DNA here is from genome assembly GCA_025331215.1 of Actenoides lindsayi. Taxonomy (NCBI): domain Eukaryota; kingdom Metazoa; phylum Chordata; class Aves; order Coraciiformes; family Alcedinidae; genus Actenoides; species Actenoides lindsayi. Next base: position 11,682 of record WTSP01027341.1, on the reverse strand, counting down.
TATTGTGAAAGTCAGATTTATCAAATCCTATTGAGGAATTTTTTGAAAACCTTTGTCTTACTTCCATAAGTTCAAACTTTTACAATGCTTAAAATGTTCTATTCCTGACATAGGATCAGAGGATTCATTGTTTTGTTGGCGGTCAGAGCCAGGTATATGAACAACGGCTCAGTTAAACTTGTAGTGCTTGTACAAGATTGATAGTCTGTACTTAAGACATCAAACAACAGCAAGAACACCAGGGCTCAGGAACAAATGGACATTTAACTACCCGGGATCAGTATCTTAGAGGATTCCATATATAATGCCAATTTGGCAATAGAACTTGCAGTCCAGGTATCCTTAGCTGAACTGCCTTCATTATAATACCAAAAAAAGGAAGACCCTTGCCCAGTTGAAGACCATTCTCCTTTGGATGCACAATAGGAAATAGAATGACACAGCAGAAATTATAATCACATGTGAATGCTTGACAAATTATTGTAGAGGGGAGGGTCCTGCTCTGTGATTATTGTATATAAATGAACATGACTTGTGCTGTCAGGTGTGCTTCATTTGTGGAAAACCACCAAGCACCCAGGCTTACGCAACCCTCGTGGCCAGGAAAGCCAATGGCATCCTGGATTGCATTAACAAAACTATGTCTGTCAGGTCTAGGGAGGTTCTCCTCTCCCTCTACTCCATCCTAATGAGACCACATCTGGAATACTGTATCCAGTTTTGGTCTCCCCAATTTGAGAGAGACAAGGATCTACTGGAGAGAGTCCAACGGAGAGCTATGAGGATGATTAAGGGACTGGAGCATCTCCCCTATGAAGAAAGACTGGGAGAACTGGGGCTGTTTAGTCTTGAGAGGAGAAGGCTGAGAGGGGATCTTATTAATATCTATAAATATCTGAGGGGTGGGTGTCAAATGGAAGGAGCCAATTTCTTTTCTGTAGTGCCCAGCAATAGGACAAGGAACAATGGGTATAAACTTGAGCACAGAAGGTTCCACCTCAGAGTGAGGAGAAACTTCTTAATTGTGAGAGTGACAGAGCACTGGAACAGGCTGCCCAGAGAGGCTGTGGAGTCTCCTCTGGACACTTTCAAAACCTGCCTGGATGCATTCCTGTGTGGCCTGCCCTGGGTCACCCTGCTTTGTCAGCGGGGTTGGACTCGATGATCTCTAGAAGTCCCTTCCAACCCCTAACATTCTATGATTCTTTGATTCTGTGATTCTATGGACCCTGAAATAAATAAGCATTGTCTCTCCTGAGTGTGTGAAAACATTGCAATGAAAATGTGACTCCTTCACACATCTCCTATGAATTTTAATAATGATGGAGGTAGTCGTGCCTGTACTTTTACATTCACAGTTGTTAGTATCATAACTGGAATCGGTCCTCCTTCAAATTAAATTAATAATAAGCAATTTTTAATGAATGTAGCATTTAGCAGGTACACTTGAGTTCTAAAGAATATTCTAAGGAACATATCTGTAGTGTCATAATAAGTATTTAATATGGATGAATTTAAACTCTAATTCTAATCAAACTCTTCTACTGCTGTATTATCATGCAAAATCCTTCCAGGTGATATTCCTCATATTTGATCTCAGTCAAAAAACATTTAAAAGTGCAATCAAAATGAGTGCAAATGTTTCTGAGAGTTTTGGGTACATAGAAGGAATGGAGAACTTCTTTTTCACAACAAATATTTTTACCAATTGTCATGGTTTAACCCCACTTGGCAACCAAGCTCCATACAGCTACTCTCTCACTCCCCGCCCCCCCCAAGTGGGATGGGGGAGAGGATCAAAAGGGTAAAAGTGAGAAAACTTGTGGGTTGAGATTAGGACAGTTTAATAGGGGAAGCAAAAGCTGTGCACGCAAGAAAAGCAAAACAATTAATTCATTCTGTACTGCCCATTGGCAGGCAAGTCTTCAACCATCCCAAGGAAAGCTGGGCTCCATCACATGTAGTGATTACTTGGGAAGACAAATGCCATCACGCCAAACATCCTCTCCTCCCTTCTTCTTCCCTCAGCTTCACATGCTGAGCATGACATCCTATGGTGTGAAATATCCCTTTGGTCAGTTGGGGTCACCTGGCCCAACTGTGTCCCTTCCCATCTTCCTTGACTCTATGTAAGCACTGCTCATCAGTAACTAAAACATCCCTGTGTTATCAGCATTGTTTTCTTCAGAAACACAAAACATAGCCCCATACTAGCTACTATGAAGAAAACTAACTCTATCCCAGACAAAACCAGCACACAAATATTATCAAATTGTTACAAAATACTGTAAAATTCTTCTCTACCCATAAGCCTAATGAGGAACAGTTGGATACATGGATTTGTTTCTAACCGCAGACCTTCCCAAGGAAACACAGGAAGAATCAGGCTAGCTTTTTCTCACAGGTGAACAACTTGTTTAGACATCTACTTTTGCCATCCAGTTAAACTCTTATTTTTACTTTATTAATAGGCAATGCCTGGACTACCCAACCAAGAAATTTTGCAGGACTCTGTCAAATAGTGCATCATACAGAAGTAACTGTGGGAAGAAATTATGAAGAAATATTAAGCTTCATATGATTTCTGTAAAGAAAAGCTACACGCTTAAGAAGTCAACGACTTTTGTTTCAATGGGTTTTACACAACTTGCTCTAACAAAAGACAATGAATTTTTTTCTGTATATGCGGATGAACCCTGAAAAGGATTGATAAAATTTTAACTGTATTTTCTTTTAAAAATGTGTTATAGGTATTTCATAATGGCATTTCATAATGTAAGTAAAGTCTCTAAACTAAGTATCTCTTTATGTGTAAAAAAAATTAAAAACATTTAACGATTACTGGAGTTTTACACACCTCATTACAATGCTTACTTTACTGAAGACAAGCTCAGCAATCTAGGTAATTCAGATGAAAATGTAAAAAAAAAATAAAAATTCGAAAAAAACAGCATAACATTTTATGCCCAAAATTGAAAATTAAGACCAGAAATTGCTATTCAAAAGTAAATTCATACAGAACTGGTCCCTTCTCATGATCTAAGAGCTCATAGCAGTGGCTGTAAAAACAATTACAGACTTCAGGAAATAATGTGATAAGAAGATACCAGCCCTTCACACACTACTGGCCATGTAGCTACAGAAATTCTACAGGGGAAGTACAACCATTGAGGCTTCTTTACAAATAACTGTAAGATGCTTTATTTTGTAACTGGTCATAATTTGCAGCTGTCCTTGAAGGAAATATTCGTACATGTTTCTTGAAATGTTTCTTTGCCTTTCTCCATTTGCTTTTTGGCAAGGTGCAATAAAAACCTTGTAAAAATGTGCTGAAAACATACAAAACTTGATCAATTATTCATGAGATGAACTGTAGGGGCATGTATTATTTTTATATATATGTTTGTCTTTCTGATTTGCTAGAAACCTTCATTATCTCTATAGCATATTGAAATACTGACTTGTTTCAGTATTAGAACTCTAAAAAGTTTCAAATGTCCATAAGAAAACCTCTGCCTGTGAAATCTTTCTCTCACTATTAAGCATGAAACTACTTTTTCTCTTCAAAAAATAGTTCTTGAGTCTTGAGTGGGCACAAGATTGTCTACAGAGCCATGTGATCACATAGTATTCTACCAAGAAAATTATTACAAACACGTCTTCTTATATTCCCACTGTAACAAATGCATTTGTACTTACTGTATTAAAAAATACTCTAATACATTCTTTTCCCAGTTCAGCTATGTAAAATCCTATTCATTAAAATGACCAGGTGTTTTAATTTTCAGATGTTTCTACTATATATACTAATTTCCACTTTGCTACATTTTCTCATACATAATGTATTAAACTGTCTCTTGTTGAGGGAAGGTTCTTTTACATGTGGTGCAGAACTGAAGAGAGGCAGAATCCCATCTCACTGCTTGAATTTTAAGTACCTTTGAAGCAATTACAAGTACAAAATGTTTTGGAAAGGAAAGAAACATTTTTGAGGACAGCCATATCTACTGAAACATTTTCTGACTAACCATGACTATTCTTGTAAAGGTCAACCTGTCTGGAAATTGTACTTTTATCATAGTTTCTTCTTTATTGAACATCTCATCTTTTGAATATATACAAAACTGGTGGATGGAGAAATAGGTAGGCTCTTGAGGGACCAGGCAAGAAACTAAGAATTGCTGAGAAAAGATATAGGAAGCTAAGAGAAAGAAGCAAATCAGAGAAAATGTGCAGTGGGAATAATAAGTGATAAAAACAACCTAACAGTAATTCTGTTGCAGGCCAGTGGCTCAAATCAGATGCTGGTATGAATTGTCATGACATCTATTCTGGTAGTCTAAAAAGGCAGTGTCAGAATCATTCTTTCTGACCTTTCACTAGTAGTGGTATAAAGTTACCAAGAAAGACATTGTAACGTGAGTTCAATAAACACAATACCAAATTCTGAAATATTCTGTCAGAAAAGACACTGGAGAATGGCATGCACTGAATAAAATTAAATTTCCACCTGCACAGAAATTACTCAGCATATTGCATTGTGCATAAGCTGTGAAAGTTGAAATAAGCTAGCTGCAAGTATTTTCATTCCACTTCAGACTTCGTGATAGTTTTCATACTTCAAGACATTATGCTTTCTTTGAAAATTATTATTCAAAGTAGTTTACCCAGGATACAATGTATACATTACATGATATTATTATCTGATAACAGAGAAATGACACTTTATTTCTTGCTTCCTCTTCCAACTATTTATGATTATCTGTTGAATTACAAAACTAAAAAGACAGCCAATGTTAAATCCCTTCACGTACCATGATACTCAGTTTTATAGGAAAAAAAATACGAATGACAAGACAGTGATTGGGTGAATGTCTACAAAGTGAATCCTCAATTCCAAAACTTCAGGGAAATAGTGTTTTCCAGCACCTCTACTTTCTAAGTTAAACATGTGTCGAAATTCATCTGTGTATTAAGTCTTTCAGGTCAGGGCATAATGTGTTGCATAATATGCCCCATAATGACTGTCTTATTCTATGATTTTTGGGTGCAAAGGATACAAAACTTAAAAATCTAAATTTAGCAGTTACTGTTTCATGAGATATAGCAATAACCAACATAAAGAAGAAGAAGAATGATAAGGAGAGCTTTGTCTTTTTAAAAGAAAAATAAATGCTGAAGCAACTGTTCTAAAACCTGCAGGAAAATAATGTACCCTATGCCTTATTCTCTATATATTTGTTACTATATATATATATACAGGCTGGTAACATCAGAATATTTTTGAAGTTAAGCTTCAGATTTAAAGCTCATAGTGTTGTCCATTTTTTTAATTTAAGCTCAGTGCGTAAGTTTTCTGCACAATAAGCAATCACAGCATAATAGCAAAAGTCCTTGAATGGAAAGAAAGAGAGGAACCAGTCATAAGGAAAAAGTAGCCTTTTCTTTCAGTGGAAGGAGGTCACTGTGGACCTTTCCAGAGATATATCCTGTGCTTGTGCTGTATTGTATCAAATAACTTTCAGATGACCTGAAAAAATGAGTCAATAGTAAGGTCAAAAGAAGTATAGATGAATGAGTTATTCAGTGTTGCAAGAATGAGAAACAAGTGGGAAAAACTGTAGGAAGACCTTACAAGGGATATGAGTGTACAGCACAGAAGCAGATGAAATCCAGAATAGTTGCACGAAGATTCACGCAGTTTAGGAAAAAAAAAAAAAAAAAGACTCTTAAATTCACATATAATATGCGTTCAGCTAGCCACTATCAGTTAGGACACTTGGGGGGGTTAATAGCTGGTTCCATGAAAATCATAGTTTGATACTCAATAGCAATTCATGAAGTAAAATAGATGTTAAGCTTTTGTGGTGGATTGAGCTTGGCTGGCTGCTAGATGCAGAGCTATGATCTTTCACTCCCCTTCCTCAACAGGATGGAAAACCTTGTGGATTGAAATAGAGACAGATCACTTACCAATTATTGTCATAGGCAAAACAGACTAAACACCTTTTAGGGAAAAAAGCTGTGGATATGTTCAGTTTTCAACTCAGTATCACTGAAAAGATGGGGACTAAAGTTACACAGAATGATAGGGGCTGAAAGGGACCTCTGGAGATCATCTAGTCCAACCCCCATGCCAAGGCAGGTTCATCTAGAGAAATATGCACAGGAACGTGGCCAGGCAGGTTTTGAATATCTCCAGAGAAGGAGACTCCACCACCTCTCTGGGCAGCCTGTTCCAGTGCTCTGTCACCCTCAAAGTAAAGAAGTTCCTCCTCATGTGTAGATGGAACTTATTATGTTCAAGTTTGTGTCCGTTACCTCTTGTCCTGTCATGGAACACCACTGAAAAAAGACTGGTCCCATCCACCTGACACCCATCCTTTAATTATTTGTAATCATCGATAAGATTCCCTCTCGGTCGTCTCTCCGCCAGACTAAAAAGATCCAACTCCTCAACCTTTCCTCATAAGGGAAATATTCCCTTCTCCCTTATGAGGAGAGGCTGAGAGAGCTGGGGCTTTTTAGCCTGGAGAAGAGGAGACTGAGGGGGGACCTCATTAACGTCTATAAATATGTTAAGGGCAAGTGTAAGGAGGATGGAGCCAGACTCTTCTCAGTGTCATCCAATAGAACAAGAGACAATAGGAGTAAGCTGGAATACAAGAGGTTTAGGGTAAACATAAGGAAAAACTTTTTCACAGTGAGGGTGACGGAGCACTGGAACAGGCTGCCCGGGAGGGCTGTGGAGTCTCGTTCTCTGGAGACATTCAAAACCCACCTGAACACGTTCCTGTGTGACTTGGTCTAGGTGATCCTGCTCTGGCAGGAGGGTTGAACTAGATGATCTTTCTTGGTCCCTTCCAACCCCTAACATTCTACGATTCTATGATTCTATGATTCTATGATTCTAGTTCCCTAATCATCTTTGTAGCCCTAGTTGCTCTCCTTGGGTAGTACAGAACTGCTGAAAACCATTGGAGGCTCCTGCGATTCCTTTGAGAAGTATCTAACTGAGAAGTAAGCAGCAATGAAAGAATAATAAGCACAGATGCAAACACTACAGACAATTGCAAATTGCAGCATTAAAGGCTGCAGCATCAACATCTATCCTCTGCAGCAAGACTTTAGCTAAAAATAGGTTATATAATGAGTAACTTCTGCTTGTGCAATTGTGACTGATAGACTTATATGCATAAAAGAGACTTGAAATCCATCAAAAAGACTTGTGGGAGAAAATAATCAAAATCTATCTCCTCATACTCATAAATTTACTTCATGCTGTTCATCTGTGGAGCTTTGATTTATTCTGCATGGGAGATCAATAGCAGCCTGACCTTTTTCCTGAGCAAAGCCACATTCTAATTTTGTAACCTTCCTGAGCTTCTCAGTGAGTGACTAATTTTAGCCGGATTTAATCCTGATATCACTAAGATGTTCAAATCCATCTCTGATTTTCCACTTTAATCTATAGAGTTGGGGTTTTTTTAAATCTTGATATAATAAGGTAGATGGAAAGTATCAGCTTCATTTTGGTGACCCAGCCACTTGTTTTGTGTCACAGCCTCTATATTATTTAAACCTATCTTCTGTTGCTTTTTTTTTCTTAGTATGAGTGTAGATGAGTATCTTACATGATATTAGTTAAGCTTGACTTATTTTTTTGTAGGCTTTTGCTAGTGAAAAAGATTCCAAACATGACTTAAAACTCTCCTTTTTAACCATACACACATCAGTGAACTCAACAATCCAGTGTCTGATGCAGCTAATCAAGATTAATGGATTAATCTACCAGATGGTTACAGTGTTATTAAAATGCAAATGCTTGGTTCCTGCTAATTGTTTGGTATCACATACAATTAATCTGGGGTACTTGTGCACTTTCTTGTGGTTTCGGTACAGTTCACTTCAGAAGTTTGGGGAACAGAAGTGAAATCTTTTTTTTTTTCCCCAAATAGTTACATGAATAGTAGCATTGAAAAGGTAGCAATTGTGAGATGAAAATTAATTGGAAAATTGTGGGGTTTAGAACCACTAGATTCAGGAATATAGAAGGGTTTGAAAGAAAAAAATTTAGATAGAATTGCTAAGATAAGAATACTTTTAATAGTGAAAGGAAAAGAGAGGGAATTAATAAGTCTGACCAGAAACTTCTAGTTAATACCAGTTAATAATTATTTTTGTTCTCAATTTACACCAAAGGAAATAAAATAAAGGAGACACCTTCTCCTACTCATATATAAAAAAAAAATCAGCAACCACCACTTTCAGACTGTTTAACTACATTCATTTATCCACAGGGAATTAGCAAGAAAAATTCCTGGCTCCAAGACCTTGGCAGGCCTCATGCAAGGCAAGCTTAATGTAAAGATGCTTGAAACTTTTGAAATAGACTCACTCATTTTGCCTAAAGCTTACATTAAGAACCTAAACTATCTTCTAAAGGCAACAGTGGAATTACTGTATGTAACAGTTATATTGCACTACCTATACCCTGAATGTGTCTCATTCTTTTTTTTTTTTTTTTTTTTTTTTTTTTGTGGTAAAGTTTTTAGGTTTTTCTTTTTTTTCCTGACCTTTTTGTGGGTTTTCCTTGTTCTAGTTGTTTGGGGGATTAAGAAAAATCATTCCTTGTTCACCTAAAATGATAACTGCTAGGTAGAGGTAATAAGGTTTCTTCAACTTAATGGATACTTAGAAGCATATTTCACGTATTTGATATGAAAGGACCACACAGATTTTTTGATTATTTTTATTTTTAAATATAATATTCATAACATGTTTACATGTGAATTTTCCAGTTTACAACATTTTCTTTAGCATAGCTTTTTATTCAAAACAGTGTCTTATTAAGATGGGAGAAAGAATCACAGAGTCATAGGATAATTAGGTTGGAAAAGACATCTGAAGGTCATCTAGTTCAACTTCTCACTGAAAGCTGCAAAGCAAAATAGATGTCATTGCTCAAGGTCTTGTCCAGTTAACTTTGTATAATTTAAAAAAGATGGAAAGTAGAATGTTAGAAAAAAGGGTATTGGAATTTAATTATACTGAATTTGTGGACTTGAACAATGAATGAATTATTGTATCTTCCTATCTTTACAAAAATGGAAGAAAATTTGATGTATGACATTTATACAGTTAGAAGCACTCCTTCAATGGGCAGCAAAATTCTTCTGATGGCATAAGTGTAGCCCCTCCACTAAAACTCTGTTGGTAGAATATGTAAGAGTTCAGATATCTACCCAATAAAATGACAGGAAAATTCCCAATGACTTTTGCACTCTTCTATACTAATCTGCTTTGGAACACTGTCAGTAAGAAGTTAGTAAGTGAATACCTTTATTTCTTATGTCTTACAGTCTCAGAGGACCATATCTATTGACTTTTAGCCTTTGTAATACTATTAGTTTTCCAGATATACAGGAAACAGCCTGGTTATAACAAGCATTTGGAGCAGAATGAAAATGGGATTTTTTTTTCCTCTTACAAGTGAATAAATTATTTTGAATTAAGTTTCTGAACCTGAAATAAGTGGTTCTTTTTTTGAAGTTATCATATTTTAACCCAGATACGCAGATCAGCACCGCACAGTCACCTGCTTACTCCTGCACAGTGAGATGGGTGGAGAGAATTGGAAGGGTCACACATTGGATTAATTGAGATAGGAGGCCAGAGCCAAGGAGAGGAATTGCCGTTGGACATAGGCAGAAGTGTTCAGAAGTTCCAATCTTGACATAACCAGATATAAGTATTGTTTTGCTAACCTGTTTTGCAGATGGGTAGTGGAATTTGTAAATGCAGATGATAGACTACCTGATCACAAGTAAATCTGCCCAGGGGGACTCCTCCATCCTGATGTCCCTTGTGAAATCTTACTTCACGTTAACTGAAGCTCAGTCTTGCTACTCCATCAGAGTCCAGCTACCAAAAATACATTTCAAGCAGTAAGTATTCACCTTATACAGACAGATGCAGATGTAAAATTGAAGAATCCACATAGACATTTTTATTGTGTGCATCTATTTTTCTGTTCACACCTATTCACCTGTTTATCATTGCTACCTTACCCATGAAAGTAGAGATGAGAAATGGGACTATCTGAACCAAATCCATTCCTGGGGGCTTTTGCTGTCAAAATTATAAAAAAATGATTGCTATAGCTCTGGAGTGGAGGGATTAAGGAAGTCTGAGCTGTAAAATTGTGTCTTTCCTATCATTCTCACTGCAGGTTAGCACAGAGGAAACAAATTTAAAATCAGTTTCAAAGAAAAGTAAAACCCCCAAACATATTTAAATCAAATCTGGGCTTTGAAGTACTACATTCTATTTTTTAAAATAAAATCATAATTGAACTGAAACATTCTGTTTCGTGAAAGTGTCTTTTTCTGACTAGGCCTTAAATTGTCTTTCCTTAAACTATAATTAATTTCCATGTCAATGTACTGTCTCAGTCAAACATCTTTTGCCTTTCTAATCACCTCTCTGTTACAATTCTCTTTTTACCTTTATCTGATTCTTACGGTATGATAAAAGATGTAAGATAATTAATTCCTACATTTCTGTGAATATGGTGCACTGGAAAGCAGAAAAAACCCAAAAACAACAACCAGTCAATCACCTAACTCATGTATAGAAAGAAGCTGAGGATCAGAGAAAGCATGAGGACTTTGACCAAAATGTTTTGATTTCCATTTAAATTGCTATATTTTCTGAAAGACATGGAAGATAAGATAACAATACATTTTATATATGTCTTAGACAACAGCTTATTTCCTAAGGTAAAGTAACACCAGTAAGAATTCTCCTTGTCTAGGAAAAGGCATGATTCCATTATTTTCCCTGATGACATATACTTAAAGAGCACAACTCTGGATAAGTTTGAGAAACAAACTTTTCTAACCACACTTGAAGCAAGCATACAGGACTGAAGTAAAAATAATAAAAATAATTCTAGCTGACATCACCCTGACTAGTGCAACATAGTTTATTAGGCTAACATGTTTTCATTTAATTTGAGTTTACTATCACTATGAGATTCTGGTGAGTTTCATTTTAACAATATACACTTTTGTAAAAGTCCCTTCCTCTAGAATCTTCATTTCTGAGTGAGATGCTTGTGTATTAATTTTTCTTTCTATGTTTGGATATACATAATGAAACGAGGAGGATAGTAATAGAGTAATTTTTGGTATCATTAAATATTTGTTCCCATTTCTCTTCCTCTGATAGCACTTTAAAAAAATATTAATCCAGTTCTGCTTCCAGATGATTAGTTATTTAGTATCAGACTGAGGGCTGAGATTACCATCAACTTTTTTTTTTTTTCTACGTAGGTCATAGAAACTGCAGTTACTTCACCAGAGGAGGCAACATCTATATCTTGTAAAAGGGTCTGTGAGAATTAATATCCAGGTCATTGTATATGAATGACCTACTGAGATTCCTAGGAAAGAATTAGTCATCAAGTCTGTAGAAGAAGATGCATCTTTCTCTCTCTCCTCAGGTTTCTGTATGCACCTGATTCATCTGACTCAATGATTTAATGGGGTAATATATAATTTTGTGGCTTACTGAGATTCATTCTTGGATACTAGACAAGGAAAACCAACCTTCCTTCCTTCCTTCCTTCCTTCCTTCCTTCCTTCCTTCCTTCCTTCCTTCCTTCCTTCCTTCCTTCCT
>WTSP01027337.1:30403-47790 GCA_025331215.1 Actenoides lindsayi | reverse complement strand
AATTAATGTATTTGAAGTATATTTGCAAAAATGATCGTGAGTAATGTTATGTAAAGGCATATATATGAACTGGCTAATTAGTAAAGCATTCGAGAGTTTGCAGACATGGAGGCTTAGCTACCCAAGTAAAATGGTTCACTTAAAATAATGTCATTGTTTATTTTAGGCTATTTGATCATTCTATGGAAGGTTTCAAAAACTGGGAGTTTATGACTACTCATTGCTGGAGTGAAAAAGCAGCAGGTGACTGGATCTTGGAAATCTGTGACACACCATCACAGCTGAGAAACTTCAAGACTCCAGGTATGTCTCTAACCTTTATTTGGGCTCAGTGAATTTGAAGAATGCCTGCAGTTGCTAATGATGCCTTGACTATTTTCCACCTTGTATTTACAGCTGAAACAACTCACCAGTTTTAGTAGGAAGGCAGAGCTGTGAAGAGCATTATTCTTAACTTCAGTTGTCAATGCACTCTTCATTTTTGTGTTGCTGTTAATTGCCATGTAACACACATCGTTTTCTTTTATTCTGAGCTTACTTCTGGTTTCCATGGAGAATTTAATCTTCTCAGGAGTAAACTGCCCTCTTTCTTGCAGTCATATGTGTTGCCTCGAAGTATAAAAAGAGATTTTGGCCATTTCATCCTATACAATATCAGACATGAATTCTTCAAGCAGAGACAGACCCCTGTACCATCTGACAGGTTACCAAGAGTCAGTGCTTTAAACAAGGTCAAATCTTCACTAGGCACGGTTTCCAAGGAAAAAGATACAAAATTGTGAAACTGCATGTACCACATTTGAAAGAAGTTATTTCCATATACAGACATCTGTTTTCTTGGATGTTGAGTATAGATTTATCAGACAGGTCTTCAACGCACTTTAGAACAGCCCAAAGTTATTCTGTACTCACACTGCCTGTTACTTTCATGGCTGATACAGGGCCTGTAGAGGGCCCAGTGATTTATTTTCATGTTGTTTTTCTTTGCTTTGTATTTTTTATCCTACCCATAAGAAAAAGTGTCATTTATTGTTGTTTATACAGCAAAACCCCACTGTACAAGAGAAAGAAATTCATGGCTTGCTACCACTGGTAGACTGCATCATACTCCTGTGTGTACGGACAGAGTGCTCAGACCTGGTGTTCTTCCAGAAACCGTACTCCTATAAGAATTTTTGAGGCTACAGACATTCTTCTGCTTTTAATTCCCACTGCCCAGTTCAATTTCATTCACATATATCAATATGAGCACTTTGAAAGAAATAGAGGTTGAGAGAAGGTCTTTCAAAGAAATTCACAGGAGTACATGCTTACTTCTACTAGCTGTTTATGAGAGATGAGCCTTTGGATTTACTGAAAATTTAAACATTAAAAACCATTTTGAAATAGATAAATTATACTCAGACAAAAAGACCACTTTTATGCATGAATACTGAATACAGTCCTTCCTTTGAAGCCCCACATCAAAGTAGGTGCAAACCCTTCAATAAAAACAATCAAAGTTGAAATACCTCTTAAACAAATAATGTAGATTAAAACAGGTTAGAGAGACAAATACTACTGATGTATTGGAAATCATTTATCACTAAATCTAACACTCTGATTGGACAGCATGTCAGAATGCAATTATATTACATTGGAATTGGCAAACCTAGCCAATTCATGCTTTCTGCGAGATAAAAATTAATTATAAAAAATGTGCTCTGAAAGATATTTAGGACTACAATAACATTAGCAAAATAATTAGTTTATAATTCAATTAAATAAAAGGTATGTTTCATCTCAGGCAGCTAAGCAAACTCACAGAGCAGTAATAGTTTTCTAACTGATTTGCTAAAAATCAATTCTGAATTTTAAGACATAGATTTTAACTTAAAGTACTTGAACCTATAAAAATGTATCTTTGTGAACTAAGTAATAGGGGACTTTTATGTATGGTTGTTCCTGAATTAGTAGATTATTGGAGGTCATTAGAACTATTCAAATGAACCTCACTAAGTGTAAGTACTTTTATTGTTTCTTCTACATGAAAAAACACACATAAAGAAATGTTGTCTGAAATGCAACCTGAAGTGCTTAAAAGCATTGGGTTTAAAATGAGAAAGGCTAGCATGATAGGACATGTCCATGTAGCTGACTATTCTAGAAGAGTATGGATCGTTTCAACTCTGCTTTGTCCAAGAAAGGCCCATTAATGTTCTGCCACCAGATATGGAGATGGAAAACTTTGTCTTCCTCTTGTCTGAAATTTGGTTTGTTAAATTATTCAGATTGGAGTGAAGGGTATGTGCAGTTCACCTATTCACGGTAAATGTGCCTTTCCAGGAGGCCAGCTGGTCCAATTATTCCTGCAGTTACAAACTCAGTAGGACTATTTCCATCATGACTTAGAGCAAGCTGGGGTGCAGAAGGAATTCTGCTGTGTGAACATGAGTTGTCCAGTTTCCTTCCTATTCCAAGGACTGGTGCATAAGCCAAACTCAACCGGGTTTATACATTTTACTTTGAACAAAAATAAACCTTGTAATTTCAAAGTTACGATGAAATGGAAGCAGATTTTATGCTGCCTAGCTAATTTTCTGTCTAAAAAAAATAGAGATCAGTTTCTGTCAACTGCTGTTGAAATTGATGGAACTGAATGAGAATTTCAGTTCTTCATTTCTGCTATTCGTCAGCTGAGTTATGCTCTTTTTAGTGCAGCAGATAGCCAGATAGCCAATCTCTCTGCTTTTTAAAAAGTTTTCTCTGCCTGACTGGCCATCACAATATTCTTTTATTGCCTTTGTCAGTTGTCTGCATAACCTGAATTTTGTTTCAGGATGCTAAATCAGTAGTGATAAGCCAAAAATTTTAAAACCTGTTATGTAACATGAGGCCAGGAGGTCCCTATTGATGACCAAAATTATCAGTGTGATTTTCAAAATTGCTGAGCAGCAAAACAATGTTGTATTAAAGTCTGTGGTAACACTAGGGTGGGCAAGCATGATTTAAATGTCAGCTGTATACTCAAGTGGTTGACTTCAAGCACAGCATTTTGAAAATCTTGATTATCATCCTCTAGAGCTCTGAAAGCATGAGCACTGTCAGTGTTTCAGTTTTCAATTCATTTTATCTGCAGTAGTCACTTCTCAGCATGGTTTTGCAGTGGTGAAAGGTTCTTACCTAAGTGATTTTAATTGCACCAGTAAATAAGAACAAAATTCCCAATAGGTTAAAAAGGAGTATTTGTTAAAATGCTAAAAAGCCTGTTTCTGCACACTCCTGTTTTACATACATAGCTGTATAGGTCTCAATGATTTGTTGATAAATGTATGTCTTCTCAGTTTACAGTGGCTAATCTCATGGTACTGATTTTTTTTTCGCTTCATGAGGACTAAAGTCTAAAGACCCAACACTGGAAGAAAAGGGGCAGTAAGGCCAGGGGATGTGGAGAAAGTAGACCCACCCAAACAAGGATTGTGGAGGAAGCTGATACACTGAAGGAATCCTTCTGGAGAGCTTACTCTTTCTTTTAATCACAATATGAAACAATGCTCGAGACTGGTTAGGTTGTTACATTTAAATTTCACAAGATGCAGTCAGGTTGTGAATTTGGATCCTGGTTCATTGCATACTGTCTAGTAATGTGTCCCCCAGCTTTGAAGAGTGATGGTTGCCCTGTGATGGAAGCTGTCCAGTAACACTTCTGTTCAGAAAGATTTGAAACTGCCTGCCATGTATTAGTGGTGAATAAACTCATCTGTTTGGGCATGTTGGGGTTAGTCTCCACACCGAGCAGAACACGAAGTAAACAAAAGGTGCTTAAACACAATTTATGGTGCTCTCCAGTTTATCACCATAGCCTGCAGTTTATCACATTGATATCACCATCATGCCTGTTTCTTGTTTCTGTTGTGTGCATGTGTTTGTTTAGCTATTGAAAGGTCTTATAATTAAGAGCTGCAGTTTTCCTGTAATCAAACTGAGAACAAAGAGCCAACATGTCATCATATCCCTGCATTGGCAAGGTAATGCCACATCTGTTATCCGTAAAGAAAAGCAGGGTCCAGTTCATAAAAGTAATGCATGTGATTTCTGCACTTAATTCTGTAGTTTATGGAGGTGGACATGTGCTTGTTGTGAAACACTGTGGTAGACTCTCTCTCTTACCAGACACAATATGGGACCTCTGTTACATACTAAATACAACCAGGCTAAAGAATTATTCTAGCCAAACTAAATTATGGAATCAGCCAAAAATGGGGAAAGAAAGATTTTGGCTTCAATGCGCACACTTTGTTTATTCATTATAACAGCGCGTGCGTGTAATGTATATATACTTAGTTATTGAAATATTTTCATTGTGCAAATTAAACCTGCCTTGAGGCAGACTTCATTTATTTACTGGCAAGTCACATGAATTTTTCTCCTCTTTATTTACTGAACCATTCTTAAAAGGCACCTAATCTCCTGAGAAACCCTGCAGTAGTCACCTCACTGCCCCTTTGCATTAGTTATACATTCAAAGCACAAACACTTATTGCAGTCATGTTAGTACAAGCCCTTCCATGTGTGTAAAGTCCAGACAAAACACCCTGCGCCTGAGGAGCATCTTTACCTTTGGTTATTTTTAGTGGGTCTTTGCAATGCTTTTTTCTAGTTATTCAGTAGTTTTGCCAGTGTTTTGGAAGAAGTATAAAAGCAACTCTTGACAAGTTGAGTGATCTTTGGAGCATAATAATAGCAAGGATAAAAAGGTATGAATAACTTAGCAAAATGCACATTTTTTTGATTGCACCCAGTATATTTTAGTCTGTGTGCTATAGAAGTGGATTAAAACACAAACAGAACAGAAACTCTACATGAAAAAGCTGTAGCTTTGAAAAGACTGTAGACATGACTGCATATCTGGTTAAAAATGAGCTCCCTGTGTGACTCCTTTCCTAAAAAGAAAAGTGCCTTTAAGGACTCAGCTGAATCATTCTAAAGAACATTGAAAGGTAAATTGATCCCCACATGTCAATACAGGAAGAAAATAGGTGATTTGTGTCTTTTTAATCTAGTGAGAACTGAAGAGCTACATGGCTGTGAGTTGGAAGTAGGAAAAGACAAATTAAAAATGAGTTAATGCAGTTTTACAGCCAAGGTAATTAGCCAGTACTTCAGCACTAGATGTGGTAGACTCTTAATCAGCTTATTTTTTTAATCAAGATTGAATGTCTCTTTAAAAAAAAGTAATGCTTTGCTTTAGCTGTGAAAAGTTGGAAGCTACTATGGGAAAAAACTGCTGTGGGTTGTAGTGTCTTGCCTACAGTTTGTTCTCAAAATCTGAGTATAGAGTAGAGAGGGTTTCCTATGAAGTCTAGAAATTTATGCCCCAGAAAGATTAAATTGGGTTATCAAGAGACAAAGACGTAACAGAGATTCCCATCTTTAACACCAATATAAACCATTTAAAGAATTGGGCTATCATCTATCAGGTAGTGGTTTTGCATATTGTTGCATACTGCTTGAAGGATGAATGTAAAAGCAGAGAGATACTGTGTTGTCTTGGTCACATCAATGGAAGATAGCAGAAGACATTGGGAAAAATACAGAAAGTAATTTCTAAAGGCCCAGGTAGTTTGCTTGTGCATGTTGAAAAACTCCAAGTAAACAACATGGAAGCTCAAATTATTGAGTATCATTGAAATGAAAGGAGAAAAGATTTCTTGAATTTAATTTTACATGAAGCATACTAAGTGATTTTCTTGAGAAGAGACACACCTGGATTGCCATTATTTTAAAATAATAATCCTAAAGGAAGAGTATTTTAACCGCAGAACAGTTTACAAAACAGGATCTTTCGAATTCAGAAAACAAATAACTCCCTATTCTTCTGTTTCTTTTCTCTTCTGATAAGAATGCGACATTTAGAACTAGCTACTCCAACATACATAAATATAATCAAGAGAATAGGATATGAGCAAACTTTTATCTTTTCATGGGCTTTTTATGCATCTTTACTTCAGGCACTATTTCAGGCCAGAGATGTTTTCCTCCTTCACAGAATTAATTCACCAGCTAGAATAGACAGAATGGTAGGGACTGGAGGTTCACACTTTGTGTCCTATCAGCCTGAACCAATGACTTGATATACATTTTGTCTTTTTATTCTTCCACAAAAAAAAATTGCCAAAAAAGCAGATAATAATTCAGGAAGGTAAATATTTTTTTCTTTCTTCACACAAGTACTGAAAGGATAAAATATTAGTGATGAACACAGGCAATGCAGTGATAGATCTGCCAAATAACTAGGGCGGGGGGGCATGAAATTAGAAATTATACTGGTTTAGGAGGGGGAATTGATGTTATACTATGGAGATTTTAAAAAAAATTGTTTCCTATTAATCCAGATGTATCCTGTAAGCTAATGAGAGGTACTCCTGAGTAATAAACAAAATGTAACCCCTTTTTTAAAGTCAGAATTCTGAATAAAGCTAGTTACCTAAAAGATATAAAATAATAATTACTGAATAATTAATGTTCTGAGGGAAAGTGAAGCCTAGAGCAAAATCTTCTTGTTGAATACCATGAACATTTTCCATATAACCATATAGCCAGAGGTTTTGTTGTTTATTGTTTAAATTGTGTTCAATCCATGGTGCAAACTTTCACTGGACCTACAAAAGCTGAAAATAGAAAATGAGATTGAAGAAAGTGTTCTTTCTCAGTTTATAGTGGAGCAGTGATTACACTTTATTAAACTGAACACAACTATTTGGAAAGCAACATCTTCCATACCTACTCATGAAGTTACATTTACAAGTGATACATTCTATGTGACACAGAAAATAGAAATGGTTTCTAAAATTAGATTTTAAATACTTAACTTCTAGGAAAATTGAAAGAGTGGTCCTTAGTACTGTATGGAACATCTATTCAGCCTTACTCACCAAGAAATGATTTTCCAAAAGTGGAAAGAGTGCGCTCTAGTCCAGTTGAAGACCCAACGGAAGATTATGGAACAGATGACTATTCAGGTATGTACATTCATTTAGTCTGATTGTGCATTTAGTGAACACTTAACAGGTTGAAAGAGTGACCTGAGCCTCTGCATATGTAAAATGTTCAGTGAAATGGATTCTTCATTTAAGATCAGAACTATTTCTTTCATAATTTAAAGACATTTTAATTACATCCTTATGTGTTTGTAAGCATAGAGTTTTAAGCTACACTTAACATACTATGAAGAATGCACAGCTTTTCATATAAGTATATAAAAATATATATCCATACTTCTGCACACATACATATCTGAAGAACATTATCTTCTGCATCAGTTTTTTTTCTCATTGATCCCTATAGAAGTTTTTCAACCTTATCATTAGACTTTAGAGTTGGATTTTTGGCACTGCAAAATAAGTCAAAGTGGCAGTTCCCTACATGTAATCCAACATTTGGAGCATCATGTAGGTGGTTAGGGCTGATGAATCTTTAAGTATAGATCCAGCCAGCAAATAGCAGGACAAGATTCATTTAGAAGTTTCTGTTATTAGTCTCCTGCCAACAGCGTGTCAGACCCACAGTCCCTATTTTAGATTGAGAGATGCTGATCTCCTTGCTTTCGTAGGTGATGAAACATTACTGTCTCTCCTGTAAATGTCATCTTAGTTTTCACATGAAGCAAAATCACTTTTACTTCAAGTTTACCTGATGTTAGGAGAAATTTCAGTGTGTCTGGCAAACTCTGCAGATGTCCTTCATGAGAGGGGAATGATCCTGAAAGTTACAACTTCACCAGTGAGCTTTGTTCACCCACATAAAGGCCAAGTTGATGGTTCTCTCCTCCCATAGCAGGAAGGACTTTTTTTGAAAACTTTAACATAGGATATCTTGAATTGGACAGGACCCATAAGGATCATTAAGTTCAATATGTGTGGGGGTTAGATGGAAGACTTGCTTATCAGCAGGTATTAGCTGGGGCTTTTGTAGCATGTAGCAGCATCAAGGGAAGTACATCTGGGCCCTGGTAGCTATTTCATTTGGTTTGTGGTAGCCACTTGGACCGGTCGTTACCTGTTTGGCAACAAGAGTAGCCTTTTGTTGTGTTGTTCATCATTTATGTTGACCTGCTCTTAATAAGTTATTTTGCTAATAATTCCTTATTATGAATTACAGAAACTCAGAATAACTTTTTACTCATCATGAAAGCATCTGTTTGAATCCAAAAATAGTTTCTCTTTAGTACATTCTGTAGAGGATGCCATGCTTGCTAAAAATTATATATCACTGTGAATAAATACTGAGACCAGGATTTGCAACGTCTTCAGCTAGTAAAAATCTTCTCATTTTGGTGGAGCCAAATTACTATTTGAAATTCAGATCAGAGAAAGAGAGTAATTGTATTCTACATTAAAATACTATGTTTTAAGTGGTGCTACATACTAAATGAGATGTTTTGATCCCTTCCTCTCCTGTATTCTGTTTTTATTACAGGTCCCTGCAATGCAGAATGCAGTAAAGTGGGGTGTGATGGGCCAGGACCAGATCATTGTACTGACTGCCTGCACTACTACTACAAATCTAAGAACAACACACGGTAAGACCAAGAGAAAAAGTCTTTACTTCATAGATTTCGTAGTGTATATCTTAACTTCCTTTCCTCTTCTTTTTGTTGCAGTCATGGATAATTCATTTTCCACTGAATTTGACAAATTTTCTTAGGAGATGAAAACAAGACCCTAGCAAATCATTATTTAAAGTACAGCCTTCAAACATTCTTCTCTGATGATTTGCCTATCTCTCAATTATTTTTTATAAGAGGATATATACATATATAACTGTGATACCTACTACAGCTTCTGTGATGGAATTTCAGCAAGACAGGAAGAAATGTAAATGGTCAAAATTGTACTGTATTACTGTCAGACAAGGCATTTGCCAGTGAGACAGCATATGTTGTAGGGAAATAAATGGAAGAGGCAATGCTTTAGAGGGTTACATAGTGGTAAACATGATCATTAGAAGAGCAGCAACGCTGAGGAATACTTCTGCTTTGCAGTCTTGGTCCAGGAATGTGGTGGCAGGTTATTTCATTAACAACTCTGCCTTCTCTTCCCTGCTGTCTGCAGGATCTGTGTTTCGACCTGCCCACCTGGTCACTACAATGCAGACAAGAAACGGTGTAAAAAATGCTCACCCAATTGTGAAACCTGTGTTGGAGGCCATAGTGACCAGTGCATGACCTGTAAATCTGGCTACTACCTGAATGAAGTAACCAATAGCTGTATTACCAACTGCCCTGATGGGTTTTACCTGGATAAGAGTTAGTATTTCTTGTTTCTTTATTGTGGGCTACAGAATTTGATCTGGGGAGGTTGCTGGAATACTTATGAGCAGGAAAAGTGTATGCTGATGCAGCTATCTCTTATCCTGTTCCTCTTTTTAAATTGTTGGCAAGTGTGATCAAGAATCTCCTAAGAAATCTTCCTTTATTTTAAAAAACATGCTTAGTGACAGGATGTCTTTTCTGCTTGGGGCTGGGAGTAACAATAGCACAACAAGGGCAACTTAAGAGCAAGCTAGGTAAAGGACAAAGCAGGTTATCAGTACTCCAGAAAAAGACAGACAGTACCCACATTCTGAACATGAGGTAATCCCCATTCCCCCAGATTTAAATGATATGACACCAGATAGAAGAAAGAGTTTCTCAGGTGTAAAACATGTTTGCAGTTAATGTTTCTGATAGACCTAAATATCTGGAGTGATGTGATGATCCAAAAGCAGTAATTCTCTGCCATGTGAGATGCCTGCCTTCAGTTTTCTCCTCTGATTGCCAAGTAGACTGCCCATGTTTAATTTTCATCTTTGGCTAGCAAAAATACTTAGACATAGATTTAGACACGTGCTTAAAACTGCAGTGACTTCAGTTATCTTTCGATACATTCTTAGAAGATAAATATGTGCTCAGGAGCTTTGTTCATCTAGGTACCTGTCCTTTTGTTTTCTGCATCATGAAGCTGTGTGTTTATTTTTGATAATCAGAGAAAACAGATATTACATTAATTCCTCCATTTCTCACTGTGTGAAAACTACAGTAAAGGGAATTCCTTTCCAGTTAAGATGGATTGATGAAAATTTAGGATTAAATGGAAATATCAGGGTTTTTTTTCAAAAAAGGTACATGGCACTGCATCTCAGAAGACAGCAAGTCTGAAGAGAGAGACACACCTCTTAAAGTAGGGAGCTCTTGGTATGAAAATGCAGGTGTTAGGTAATTTATGTGTTGAATTTGTTAAGATCAGACCTGTTCATGCAGGTACGTCTTTAAGCACCAGATCAGGAAGACAGTACAGACTGCTTGCATTAAAAGTGTAAAAGGAATGTTGCAGTACAGTCTCTGGAACACATGGCAATCATTACTGCGTATCACTGCTGTATTAAAAGAATATTTAAGTTCATATTATAAGTTGTTAATGTAAATTTAAAATGTTTGTGAAAATTTTGTAATGACTACAAAGCATATTTTTCTCACGGTATAATTTCAAATATTTAGAAATATATTAAACCATTTGATGGGAAAAGCTAATGATAGGCAGAATTTAGATATTTTATTCTTCCCTTCCTGATGTCAAGCTAGGTAGCAGTAGGTCATGTAATAATATATCCATATAGTTTTATTAAACGTAACTGACCAAGATTTTCTGGGCTGTTTTCTTTTTTTTCCTTTGTAGATAAGATTGTTTGCCGAAAGTGTAGTGAAAACTGTAAGACTTGCATTGAATTCCAAATCTGCACAGAATGCAAACTTGGCCTAAGGTAAGGAAATGATGGATCTCACTAAACACAATCCCTGAAGAGGCTTACAAGGCTGTAGATACACAATGAAGAAAACCACATAGCTATTTAACCTAGAGTGGCTGTCATTTCATGTGTTCCATTGGTGTTTAGCTTGTGATACAGTGTTTTATTGTGCTGCTGTGTGCTGGTTTGGCTAACAACAGATTTTTAGAAGACCTTTCATTTCAGGTAAAATAAAAGCCACAGTCATGTGGAAAGCTGGCTTCTTCACTTCTTTGACCTACAGTGGGGCAGTAAAGGATTATTTTCGAGGTAGAGCTGATGAGTCATATTAATCTTTATGATTCGTTTCTGTGATAGTTAGGTACTATTTTCTTATCTGTATTGTATTTCTTCACACATCCAGTCATTCACTTATCTCAAGTACCTCAGGCTCAATTCTGTTACAATATAGTGTGCACATATTTTAAATACCAGTGGATATTTTTTCATCATAGGGGATTTAATCATTCTTGAAAATGATAGGTAAAACCTACAAAGCAGCAGTATGCATTTCAAGCTCCTTTATGAATGGATGACCTTTTGATCCAAGCAGAGGCCAGAAATCTTATAAAATTCATGATGGAATGTATTCTGGCTTTATGCCACAAAAAATATAAAGTCAGTATTCATTATCTGTAGGGATTCTTCTTGCAGAATACAAGTGTTCTGTGAATGTTTTAACGCTGAGCTTTTACCTTCCATCACAGTGGACTTTCATCTCTTAGTAAAAGCTGAGTGGTGTTTGTTTCTAGGACAACAACAGAGGGATTCTCATTTCTGCGTATTTAGGTAACACGTAGATTTTCCAAATGCCTGCACAGTTTTTGTTTTGAGTATCTCTGTTTTTTTAAAAATGATCTTTTGAAAAGGAAATGTGATCTAATGGGAAGAAAAGCATGGGATTGAACCAGAACAGTGGTCTATTTACACTCTCTGAAATACAAGTATCTGTTTCCCTTTTAAAATGTTATTAAATTTGCAGTCCATGTTAAGATTTTGGACAATTATAACAGACTTAGCATGAGCTGTCTACATAAACTTCTGCAAAATCAAATTAGCAAATTAGAAGTCTAGAAGTTCCAACATTGGGCATATATGTCAGGAGACCAAAGATTACATAGATTTGGGACTATACAGGATACAGCTGCTAAAGAAAAGCTATGTCCGCATTTTTTATTTATTTCTCAGGAACGGTGTTGCCCTGTCCTTTAACACAAACAGCAGCTTGTAGCACCACTGAAGGAAGTAGATAAGTCCCCTTAGTGTGAGAAGAGAAGGAGAAATTGAAATATAAAAACATCAAAAGAACCCAAACTTCATGTTTTCTTGGGCAATATTAGCAAACTGAAATTGATTTTTAGTAACATTTTGAAAAAACATCATCTGTGGGTGTGACGAAGAAATGAAGCCTTGCAGGACATGTGTTTCATATTCCTCAGCTATTCAAAACTTACTGCATTTTCTTAGCAGTGTTATTGATGGGCAGGGCCCTAGATGGGACTTGAGAGACCTGGATTCCAGTTCTGATCCAGTCACTGGCCCATTAAATAAACTTGGGCAAATTATTCATTTTCCCATCTGTAAAAACATTGTAATGCTACCTGCTTCATAAAACACTTTGAGCTGTGTGACTGAGGAAAAATAATAAGAAGAAAGTAGGGGTTGTTAAGTTTGCTGATTTTTTTTTTTTTTTTTTAACTGGGACCATATACACTTTTGAAAACTTCCAGTGGTGCTGAACACACAAGACTTTTGTTGGATCCAATCTGTGAAACACCATTAGCAGTCCGTCAGCATGATAAACTCCAAAGCTGAAGGGCATTTTCAGAGAAGTAGTTGAACTGGATGGAAGCTGAGATTCCACAAAAGATGGCAAACATGGCAGAGAAGTCCTAACTTAAAAAAAACCCAGAACACTGCTGTTACGCATATTATAAGTGAAGGCATAAACAGCTACTTAGAAGGAAGCATGGAAATGTGACTCTTTACGCTATTTATTTTCTCTGTTACTCATTCTTCTGTGCTCTCTCTCAAAAGTGCCTGCAGGCAGAATACCTGACTATAATCTTGACAAACCTCCCCAGCCACTCAGAACTAGCATTCAGTTAGGAGCTTTTAAAGGAAACTGCTATTGCAGAAAGAGGTGGTGATTTCCTTCACTGTGAATCTATTCTTAACCTGCGCTGTAGGGTAGTATCCTGTGATGCTGCTCATCTTTCAAGAGAAGCATGAGATCTTGTTAACAACTCCTTTAGCGTTTTTTTTTTTAATACAGTGATGCTGACCCTGTGTCACATTCCTCGTGTGTAATTGCATTTTATATGCCTGAATTTTTAGTACTCTTTGGTATTGTTGATTTTTTTTTCTGTCCCCTACCACATGGTAGTATTTACAATGAGTTTGTAAACAGCTTCTGTATTTCACCAAGGGCAAAACTGCATTTCATTCCCACTTGAAGTGATTGCTGTCTCTAAATTTAGGAAATATAACCACTGAAGGAAGCTGGTGAATTCTAATATATGGGTTGTTCTTTTATTAAAAGAGAACTCCTGGTTTATGCATGACCTTGGTGTCCTCTGTTCCTCTTACCTGACTAAACACTCTGCTTTTTCTCCTCTTTACATCAGTTTGCATGGCACTAAATGTGCTGTCCGCTGTGAAGAAGGAAAATACCATAATGGTAGAGAATGTGAACCATGTCACCGTTCCTGTGCGACATGTGCAGGTACCCCACTGACATTTATTTCTATCATTTTCTTTCCTCTGTGTTTTTTGCTCATATTTTATTCTGCTGTATTACAGTTACAGTATAACATGATTGTTTATGGGTAAAAACTTAATTCCCTTGATAGTTCTTTAATATATTTTACATACAGTAGATTTCTTTCAGCTAACCTAAATTTAATAATTAAAAGTGTGCATACACTTTGCTCTTTTTTGTATTGACTTCCATTTGCTTTCTGAGGTGGAAATAATGACTAATAGATTTTGTGCAAGTCTGAGAACTACCAACTGCCATTTCTTTCAGAATATGCTGAGATTATGTAACGTTGCTTATTCTAACCACGTAACTTAATTGCTTGATGTGACTGTTTGAAAGAAAGTGAGGTAGGTAAAATATAGTCTGTAAAATTATTATATTGCTACAGTTAGAGGTGGTATGTGTTAGGCAATAAGAGGAACTAACCAGTAATACAGTATATTTTCTCTCTGTTTTAAGGTGCTGGAGTAGATGCCTGTATAAACTGCACACAGGGTTATTTTATGGAAGATGGAAGATGTGTACAGTCCTGTAGTAGTGGTTATTACCTTGATCACTCTACTGAAAGTGGATACAAAATTTGTAAAAGGTATGATCAGTGACTAACGTGTACGTCAGATGTTTGTCAGTATATTAGCTATTACTGTGTTGAAAAAGACAAAACTTACAAGAGCATAAAACATAAATGCCTTCAAAAAATAGAAAAAAATATATTGCATACTAAGCACATAAGGGAAGAACATTTTTTTTAAATTTTACTCTTGAGTTATATTCTTGCAGGTCTTCTACAAAGTGTTTTTTCTTGTACAGATATGAGTGTCTTTCAGTTTAAAGAAGGCTGTAGTGAGAATCTAAGTAGATATGTGTAGAATTCTAAAATTTACAAATCTGATAGAGGATCTACATTTATCAGTAACAAATTAATATAGTCAAACCAAGCTTTTTTAATTGCAAGTTAATTACTCTTCATAAGGACCATTTCAGTTCTTCAGCTGTATTCTCATAAAGGGAGCACAAGTATATTACCAAACAGCTGTCCAGAATAGCCCATCTGACTCAGTGTACAAATGCATGGATAAACCTTGGACAAGGCTGTGCTGTGCAAAGAAGGGACCTTTTTTTCTGTTCTATTCTTTGTTAAACAAATGCCATTTGTTGCCCTTTGGAACCATTTATTATTAACTCACTTTGAGTTCAGGGCAGGAAGGGAATCACCATGTGTTACAGTTTTACACACATACACACAAAATATTGATACACAATGAAAATATGATGGAGCCAGAAGGGTGATGAAAGGACTGGGCAGCAGGTCAATCTTTTCCATCCTGTGGCTTTAGCTCCTGCCTTCCTGGCACATGTATGCACAATCAGCTTATTTCTTCTGTTGATTACTTCTGCATAGTTCTAAAATACTGGAATAATGCAGCTATTTAGTAAAAAGGTGTGAATAGGAAGTGGTTGGAGGAAAGAAGCAGAACTAGACTGCAGGAGGAATTCATTATTTTTAATTATTATCACGATTATTATTAATACTATTAGAGCAGCTAATGCCTCTGGAAGCAGAAAGCAAGACCTTTGCAATACAGAAGAGCTCTCATAGGAACTCTTGTATTTGCTGGGGCCATAAGACCAACGTTGTCTTTCAGATGCGATGCCAGCTGTTTGGAGTGCAGTGGTCAAGGAGACAGAAACTGTACAAGCTGTCCAAGTGGGTATAACCTAGACACTGGTGTCTGTGTAGTGGGAACAGTCTGCAAGGATGGTGAGTGCAATTCTCTGAAAAGATCCGTCTCACCACTGCCAGTTTCTTCTTTTACATGTCTTGGGTTGGTTTAGTCTGTTTCTTTTCTTTTGTTACAGTCTTGCTTTGAGGTCTATGTTACTTCTCATTTTTTTCAGGTTTGTGAAAAGGAGTGAACTATTAACAAGTTTAGTTACATCCACTTTACTTGAATTTTCCTGAAATAGTTTTCACCCCTGCCAACAACCTACTTTTCCTTCCTTATCCATGTTTCAAAAGCCATTGCTTTCAAAAGATTTTTGTATGAAGACCCTAGTGTACTTTCAATAGAATCACATTTATTTATTTCATCACTTTAAACTGTGAAAATTATGGTAAGTGAAAAGGACTTTAAATGCCTTTAGTATTGTCTGAAATACGTGAAAGGGTAATGAGAACAAAAGAATTCTGAAATAGGGAGCACCCAGTTTGTGGTGGAAATTTGAACTTCCTCCAAGTTCTTTGTGGCAACCAAGATAGAATTCTTACTGCATATGATTGGCTTGATTATTCACTAATATTCATTCTTTTCAAATGTCACAAGTACAGAGATACTTAGATACAATCATGCTTTCCTAAAAATGTTACTATTTGAATTACTTGTAGATACAGCCCACCCAACAAGTGCAGTCAAACAGGGAGATCATACCAGAACAAAGCCCAGTGTCAGGGCATGTGGAAGATTACCTGACATCAGATGTATAGTTATTGAGGACTCTTTGGTCCAGCTCATTTCTGCTGGGTTTAGTAAGAGTTTTACCAAAGATGTAAAAAAAAAAAAAAAGGGATACAGGCTTGAGTCTTGATTCTGTGGACCTTTACAGCTCCTGTTAAAATTGAGGCCTTCAAACTTGAAAAGTATCTTGTCTATCATAAAGTTACATTAGAAGTACTGGTAAACGAGTCATGAAACCTTTTCACGTCAGGATATTAAAAGTATCATTGTAATCTAGAGCAAGCCCAGAGAAGGCCTAATAAAGGGAAAGGGTAATGCTAAGATTTTTGAGTAACCACAGTCTCAGTATGGTATTGAAGTTGAATTCTGCAATGCAAACATTTGACATGACAGTTTGGTCTTTAATATGGTTGGATAAATCTGTCTTCATTTGTACACATGCAGCTTCAAACAGATACACACATAGTTGCCCAAGACTACGAGCACCCCATCTCAGTACTGTTGTCTCCACCATTCTTCCAAGTACAGCTGCCATGATAGAGCAACACATCAGTATGTGGGCTTCAAGCAGTTGCAATGCACCATGCTGGATCCCATCACACAGCGTGTGTTCTCAACTGCTTAGGGTAACTAAGGAGAGTCCAGAAGGTTTCTTTTTCTATTAATTTGCAAAGCATAGAGGTTTCATTTCATTGCCTGACAATCAAGCAGTGGTTACTAGTCTAACTCGCTCTATAGGATTTACATTTCTCTTTTACATAGAGAGAATGTTTTATTCTTTCTCTGTGGTTTGACTGTTATTCTTTTGATTCATAAAAATTGAGAACAATTCCTTTGCTGGAAATATCACTGTTTTCTAATTATTCTCTTTCTAATCTTTTTTTTTTCCTTTTCACAAATGGATACCAATCATTCCCTGTCGGACTACACAATATCTCTTCCTGAAAAAAATAAATGCTGTTGACTGAAATTCCTTTTGACGGACCAAATTTCCTACTTGCTACCTGCTCCTGAATGGTCTCTTCAACCAAATCTACCTGTCTGACCAATTAAACCTTCCTCCATTGTCCACGCCATACTCTCCAAACCTTCAACCTCCCCTCCTTCTTTTGCTGCTGCCCGCCGGAAGCCACGGAAGAGTCCTGGGCCGAGGGAGGATTCTGTATGCTGGTGAAAAAGAACAATCTCTGCCAGCGGAAAGTGCTTCAGCAATTGTGTTGCAGAACATGTACGCACAAGGGGTGAACTGACACCTCCCAGAATCCTCCTGCTCCTGTAGACTTTCAGATTAATCCGTATTATTGAAAAAGGAAAAAAAAAAAAAAGAGGAAAAAAAAAAAAAAAAAAAAAGGAGAAAAAAAAAAAAA
>WTSP01027337.1:2529-15221 GCA_025331215.1 Actenoides lindsayi | reverse complement strand
TGCATTTCCTTTTGAGGGGTGAAAGGGTTTATATATATATTTACAGATATATATATATATATATAAAGCTATATGAGCTACATTTTGCATAGGACTATCTGAACTGTCAGACTCCAGAGCAGAGGTACATCTGAATACTTTGTATACCTATACAAGCTTCTCCCTGTTTCCCTCCAGCAGCCTGCCTTCAGCCTCAGCAGTCTTTTAAATCAATTTTTAAGTTTTCTTTTTTACATTCGCTTCAGGAAGGCTGTTTGTACAACAGCCTATTCTTCCATCTTCACGCTTTGTAAGCCTAGACTTTTTCAATCATTGTACATTTTAAATGGTTTCAAAGATTGTTTGAAAACATTAGTTCTGAACTTTGTGGGTACTTCTCTCCTCTTCTTTCAGAGTAAATCTGACAATGACCACAACAACTCAAATTCGTGAAGGCATAGTGTAGACGCTCTCTAATGCCATTGACTGGCTCTAAGTAAGCATGCACTATCGTAATG
Source organism: Actenoides lindsayi (assembly GCA_025331215.1). Taxonomy (NCBI): domain Eukaryota; kingdom Metazoa; phylum Chordata; class Aves; order Coraciiformes; family Alcedinidae; genus Actenoides; species Actenoides lindsayi. Next base: position 14,724 of record WTSP01027337.1, on the reverse strand, counting down.
TTATGGAAACCATACTGATCCCTAGGTGTACAAGACAAGCAGATAGTCTCAGAATCTGTATTAAGATCCTAAATGATGCTCAGCTTCTCTAGAAATTGAGTCCTAGGTGCTCAGATACAAAACTGGTCAAAACAGTTAAATGTGGAAGATTACAGTATCTTTTTTGTTGTTGTTACTATGGCAAACACTGACAAATTTTAGCCAAATTGTTTTACATTATTTTAATAGTTATATCTGTACTGATGCTTTTTGAGTATTCTCCCACACAGATTAAAATCAGTAGACATTAAGTAGCAGTGAAAAATGGACCAGAAATTTTCATCACATAAAAGCATATTGTAGAAAATATTTCATTACCCAGCAAGAGAACACTTAGCAGCAAGACTCCTAGCTGTTTGCAGCTATGCAAGTCTAAAAATGTAGCTCCTAAAGACCAAGATTTTATGTACAATGTCATTTTACTGAAGCCATGGTAGAGCTCAGAAAGCCTTTAAAGTAAAACTAATAAGAAACTTCAACAGGAAAGACCAAGTCTTTCTTTCTTTCTAAGACATAAGTGACCACTGCTGAGATTGTGGTAGAAGGACATTCATGCATAGAACAAAAAGGTGATGTTTCTCAGAAAAATCTCAGAAAAAAACCAAATATCTGAAGTCTAAGATCCAGGTACAAAACATGGTTGATTTTCCATTTAGTAAATAATATTAACAAGGTCACAAAAATGGACTAAAGTGCAAAGACTCCTGTAAATAGAGTGAAGGAAGACTATCTTGGGTTTCTCGTTAGTTTCCATTAAATTTAAAGATGAAGTAGTTGACAGATTTGTAATTATGCCTCTCTCTGCCTCAAGAGTCTTTGACGATGGTCGCTGTGTTATGCAATGCCCCCAAGGAAAGTTTGAATTTAAAAGACAATGTAATTTGTGCCATCATACCTGCCTGGGCTGCAGTGGAAGTGAACCTAATAAATGTACTGCTTGTGGAACAGGTAAGAAAGATTTCTTCTTGCAGCTTTTTGCCCTTTCTTGGCTTCCAAGTTCCCTTTTCACTCTGCTCTGAGGGCCAGTTTATAGAGTCGATAAAATAAGTAGTGCTTTTGCTACTGATCTGAATTATAATCTTGTTTTAACCCTGAAGATAGATGGAACTCTATTTTTTTAAAAGTACAAGAAAACACAACTCTGCATTGGCCTTGCATCTTTATGCATTTCCCTTGGTACATTTTGGATAGGAGCTATATTAACAGAAAGAGAAACACAGAAAAACAGAAGACAGAAAACCTACATAGTCTGCCTCTGGAAAAGAAAGCTGCGTACATGCCTCCCCCACCCTCTACAAAGTATGTTCCACATTAAAATAGAACAAGCTTGCACCAGCAGGCAGGGAGCCAGGGTGCTTTCCAAAACACCTGTATGGGGAAGGATAGGAAACAAGCATGCTGGGTTCCACCACAGACTGCTATGTCCCTTCAGCTAGACAAACAGGGCCTGAAAACAGAAGCTTACCGCTAACACATATAGAAAATTGACTTTTGGACACATTTTCATAAAGCTTAGGTTGAGAGAGAGGGTAATATAATTAAATCTGTGGTTGTTCCAAAAATAAACTCCTCTCATTTTGAAGCTCTATGAAAAAAATTATTCCCTCTTGACTCTGTAACACCTGATGGTCAAAGAACTTGAAGTTGTTACACACAAGTATGTGTCACTAGCCTGAACTGCCCTTGGAAATCAGTAATTAATTTTCAAGTCAGTTAATAAAGAAGAATTTGTGGTCAGCTTTTTCTGAGGACTCGCAATGTATTCACAGTCTTTTCCCTTTCTGCCATGACTTCCATTTCAGTCCCAGTCATTAAAGTCCTAGGTTTTATTTAGTAATAAATGTCTAGATTACAAGAAAACACTAGTATGGATGGCATTAATTTGATGGACTGATGATAAGATTGACTTTCTCACTTTGGGAAATGTAACTGAGCAGACAAAGTTTTGTTTAAATGGTCCAAAGTGAGGAAGAAATGTGTATAATTGCTTACCAAGTCTCTCCCTGTAGTGGACAGCAATATAAAATTCTGTATTTCTGTGTATCAAGAAATCAAGATGCTGATGAGAGTCACACCCTGAGGAGGCTGGAAAAGATCATTCTAAAGATTTGTACATTCAAAAAAAAAAAAAAAAAATTCTGAATACTTCTGCTACGGTGAAGCAATTGTTCCCTATTTTAGCTTCTTTGTCTGTAGTTTCAAAAATATATTATGGTAATCAAATTCTTGCTCTATAAAGCAAACAAAAATACTTAGCACAATAATATATGTAATTTTTTCTATAGGGCAAGCCATTAGAAAATTCCCCATGTTGCAGAACACAGCTCATGGAGTTGTAGGTGTTTTCACAGGTTTCATCCAGAAGGATTTGAAGCAGGGAACTTCCCAGTTCCCTATGTGCTAGAGAATGTTATTGATCTTATAGCAAATAGATGCACACTTGCTATTTAGATTCGAATCTAAATAATTCCAAAGTCTTATTGTGACTAAGATGAGGGTTACCATTTAATCTACTATGGACACAGACAGACCCTTTCCAAAGGTGAGGTGAGAAGTTTTGCTTTTCCAATGGCAATTCTACATCTGCATGTACAACACAGTACAAATACTTTTATGTTTGCTGCAAGGGAGCTCAGTAATGGAAGCCTCTCAGAAGTCTCTCTTATTTCATTAGATTGATGAAAAAGTAATTATTCGCTAGCATGATATCTTTATATGTCATAAATCTGCAGAAAAGTGAAAAGTTTAAGGTGTTGAAAACTTTATACATTTTAGTTCAGCTGGTGAAAAACTGCACACATCTAGCATTCAATGAACATTATTAGTCAGCTGCAGCACTGGTGCTTCATAAAGCTTCTTCTTATGCCCAAATGTCCTCTATTGCTGACATATTTTTTCCTCTTTGTTTGCCACACAGATAGAAGAGGGATTGAACGTTTCCTGTATCATGGGGAGTGCAGAGAGAGCTGTCCTCCAGGTCACTACCATTCAGACCATACTTGTGTGGCTTGCTCTGGCCACTGTGAAGTGTGTCTGAACTCCAGCCACTGCAAGAGATGTTTCAGAGGCTACTACCTTACTCAAAACGTATGTCAGAAGCATAGCTGCAGAGAAGGTAAGCATTGTTCAGTAGGAGTTAATGAATATTCTACATAATTTTTTTTGAGAAATCTGGTTAAGGGCCGTGGTTCCTGTGTGGAAATACACAATCACACCTGATCCTGAGGTCTTTAAATTCTGGGTCTTACTCTCTTCTATTATCATGTTAATGTAAAATAGAAGCATTTTGCTCAGATTGAGTGGGGTTACACAAGAACAAATGAGAAAATAAATTGTCATGAATTTTTCTCCTTTCTGGATTTAGATAAAGTTTATATCCAGTTACCTTGCTGAGTCTTCCAAATGTTGACCTTCCATTATATAGAATTAACTGAAAATCAGTGATTTGCAAATCACAGGTGAAGTCGAAGACCCTGACTCTGAAGATTGCATACCGTGTTTAGATGGATGCCAGGACTGTAAATTGGGTAAATATTCTCTTTATGAACTTTTATTCTTATTCTTAAGGTAGAGAATAATGATTCATCCCCACCTTTCTTGTCACGATACAATGTGCATGCTGCTGAGCAATTAGTCACTGCTGCATTCTTTCATCAAGTAAACTACTTTTTCCCAGTGTAATTATTTTTCAACTCTGTTTCTAAATTTCATCTCCAGCATAAGTAATTGTTTTATTAATTCAACTATTCACCTCTGCAGTCCTTTTTTTTCTTTTTTTTTTTTTTTTTCCCTGCTTGAATGCCACTTAGGCTGAGAGATTTAATAACTTTCTGATGTCATTTTCAGACACAGAACTTTATCATGGACGTTAAAATTTTCTAAATGTGGAAATAGATCATTAGCCTGTGCTTTTTATTTAAGGAAATAGACATAAGGACAGACCTCAAATTTCATTCAACAGCAAGTCACTGCAAATGTAATTCTATTGCCATAAGTACTGAAACATTGATTCATTTTTCAGCTGGATTTAAAAAAAAAGGGTTCCTTCTCAACATAATTGAATGTTGGCAGAGGGTTTGTTGTCTTCAGATAAACACCATTTAACTTACTGAACTTGATTTGATCTGTATCTCAATAGCACACCTTCAGAGGAGATTGAAAATGTTCAAAGGACATCACAATTCATTGTTTCCATGGTGTTTACATTAGAAAAAAATAATTTACTGCGGCTATATGGGCATCAGTACAACTAAGCAGTAACTCAAGACTGAGACTCAACAGGGCGACCCGTCAGAAAGGTGGTCTTCACTAGAAAATTTCTGCTTGAGAAAGCAGAGTTTAGGTAACGTAGTGTCAAATAAATACTAATATGACAAGATGTTTTGGTAATATCATTTACATATCAGAAAGTAAGACTTTGCTAAAAATCTTACAGGATTATATAGAACTTAAAAATAGATGTAAGATTTACTTCTTTCGGTGCAAATGCAGAGCAAGTCACTGATCTGCAAATAATTATCTGGAATTACTACTTGTTAAAAGAAAGGGACAAATTTGGCTTATATTTCCAAAGGGGATTTTTGAATGTGCTAAGCCTAAAGACTAACAGGTCTATTCATCCTCCTCCCTGAATTCAGGCAGATTCCCACAGACAGAGGAGGTCATCAGCATGCTAGCATTTATAAGAACCAGAAGGCCTACCACCCCTAAAAAGCAAAAACTACACACAGCCTGCTCTCTAAAATGCTTACAAACCAATGCACGCAGCATGGGAAATGACTGGAGATCTGAGTGCAGTCGCAGGGCCATGATCCCACTGCAATTACTGAGACATGGTGGGACAGCTCACGTGACTGGAATGCTGTCACAGATGGCTACCTTCTCTTTAGGAAAGATGGGTCAGCAAGTCAAGGTGTTGGAGTTGTCCTTTATGTGAGAGAACAACTGGTATGTATCAAGCTCTCCCTGGGTGTGGATGAAGAGTGAGTTGAGAGCTTGTGGATAAGGATTAAGGGGAAGGCTAATATGGGAGACACTGTTATGTGTGGTTATTACAAGCCACCTGATCAGGATGGGGAAGTTGACAAGGCTTTCTACAGGCAGCTGAAAGTAGCATCACAATCACAGCCCTTGGTTCTCATGGCAGAGGCTTCAACCACCCTGATATCTGCTGGGAAGGCCATGCAGACAGGCATGTGCAGTCCAGGAGGTTCCTCCAGTGTGTTGATGATAATTTTCTGACTCAGGCAGTGAAGAAGCCAACAAGCAGAGGTGTTCTACTGGACATAGTACTGACAAACAAAAGAGCAACTGGTGAAAGACATTACAGCTGGGGGCAGCCTTGTCTGTAGTGATCATGAGAAGACAGAGTTCAGGATCGTGTGTAGTACATACAAAACAACAAATTGCAGCCTTGGACTTCAGGAGGGTTAACTTTGACCTCAGGACACTGCTTGGAGAAATTCCATGAGTTAGGACTCTAGAAGGTAGAGGGGCTCAGGAAAGCTAGTTGATATTAAAACACTACTTCCTCCATGCTCAGGATTGGTACATCCCTAAGAGCAAGAAACCAGGTAAGGGAAGCAGGAGACTGGCGTGGTTCAATAGGGAGCTTCTGAAAAAGCTCAAGTGCAAGAAGGAAATTTAAAGTATGTGAAAGAAGGGACTGACCACTTGGCAAGACTACAAGAAAACTGTCAGAGTATGCAAGGATGAAATGAGGAAAGCCAAGGCCTCCTTGGAATTAAACCTGGCAAGGAGTGTCAAGGTCAACAGGAAGGGTTTCTTCAAGTACATCACAGGCAAAAGGAAAACTAGAGAAAATATGGACCTGCTGTTGAAAGAGACAGCAGCCATGGCGACAGAGCATTCAGAGAAGGTGGAATTACTGAATGCTGCTGTTGTTTAAGTCTTTACTGTTCAGGCCAGCTCTCAGGAGTCCCAGCCTTTAGAGATAACAGAGAAAGTCTGGAGGAAGGAAGACATTCCCTAGGTTGAGAAGAATCAAGTTAGAGATCAATTAAACAAACTGGATGTTTCAAGTCCATGGGTATTGTTGGTATGCACCCACCTGTGCTGAGGGACCTGGCAGAAGTCATTGCTGGGCCACTCTCCATCATCTTTGAGAGGTTCTGGAGAACAGGATAGGTGCCTGAGGACTGGAGGAAAGGCAGTGTCACTCCAGTCTTCAAAGAGGGCAAGAAGGAAGACCCAGGAAACTACAGGCAAATCAACATCACCTCCATACCTGAAAAGATGAGCGAACAGCTCATGCTGGGCATCATCTCAAAGCATGTGAAGGAGAAGAGAGTTAACAGAAGTAGTCAGCAAGGATTCACCAAACAGAAGTCATGTCTGGCTAATCTGACAGCCTTCTGTGAGAGAATGACTGGATGGATAGATGAGGGGAGAGAAGCAGATGTTATCGTCCTTGACTTCAGCAAGGCTTTTGACACCATCTCCCACAGTAACCTCATATGCAAGCTCAGAAGTGTGGATTAGATGGACAGTGGGGTGGAGTGAGAACTGTCTGGAAGATAGAGCTCAAGGTGTTGTGATTAGTGGCACAGAGTCTAGTTGGAGGCCTGTAACAAGTGGAGTTCCCCAGGGGTCAGTACTGTGTCCAGTCCTGTTCAATGTATTCATCAATGACATGGATGAAGGGACAGAGTGGACCCTCAGCAAATTTGCTGATGACACAAAACTGAGAGGAGTGACTGACACACCAGAAGGCTTTGCTGCCATTCAGTAAGATCTGGACAGACTGGAGAGTTAGGCAGAGAGAAACTTTATGAAGTTCAACCAGAGCAAATGTAGGGTACCGCAGCTAAGAAGGAATAACCCCTTGCACCAGCACAAGTTAGGGGGTGACCTGCTGGAAAGCAGCCCTGTGGAAAAAGACTTGGGAGTCCTGGTGGACAACAGGATGACCGTGAGCCAGAGTGTGCTCTTGTGCCCAAGGCCAATGGCATCCTGGAGTGCATCAAGAAGAGTGTGGCCAGCAGGTTGAGGGAAGTTCTTCTCCTCCTGTACTCTGCCCTTGTAAGGCCACATCTGGAGTACTGTGTCCAGTTCTGGGCTCCCCAGTTCAAGAAGGACAAGGATAGGGTGCAGCAAAGGGCTACATAGATGATAAGGGGACTAGAATGTCTCTCTTATGAGTAAAGGCTGAGGGACATGGATCTTTTTAGTCTGGAGAAGAGAAGACTGAGAGGGGATCTTATCAATGCTTATAGATACTTAAAAGAATGGTTCTCAGGAGGACGGGAGAAGTTTTTTTTTCCAGTGTTGCCCAGTGACACGACAAGGGTAATGTACACAAACTTGAACATGGGAAGTTCCATCTAATCATGAGGAGTAACTTCTTTACTTTGAGGGTGACAGAGCACTGGAGCAGGCTGCCCAGAGAGATGGTGGAATCTCCGGAGACATTCAAAACCCGCACGGACATTTTCCTGTGTTACCTTCTCTAGGTGAACTTGCGTTGTCAGGGATGTTGGAATAGATCTCCAGAGGTCCCTTCCAACCCCTACCGTTCTGTGATTCATGCTGGGCCCTCTAGTTTCTCCCACTTGCTCCCTGATGTGTTTTGGGTCCTGGTGTAACAGACACCACTGTCAGTATCAGGAGACTGAATGTTGTTATACAGAGGAGTGAATAGCAGGAAAGAAAATGGAAAGTGCCCCATAAGAAAAAACGAAAAAGCAAACAAACCCCAAACAAAACAGGAATCAATTTCCACTAATAGTCACAACCATTTCAGTATTCTTTTTGGTCTTGTGTCAACAACATTTTTCCCTGGGAAACAAGGCTATCATGAATGTTCATGCATACCAAACATGTAATGATTTTCATCACATACAACTTTCTTTTTTCTACTAGTCACCCAGTTTAAGAAGTCATACCCTAAAACCCCCTATAAATCTGGTGACCAGCTGTTTGGCAGGAATGCAGTCAAGCCTAATGCTTTCCTCTGTGATTACACCTGTAGCTTTCAATATTGCTGAATGAAGAGCTGGAGGGACGTAGTTTTAATATGACTGCAACTACATTATGGACATTGTTTTGTATGGTGTGGTATCCAGATTCCTGACAGCTGTCTGTTTGGTTGTGGGGAAAAAAAAGAAGAAAAGATGTTGAGAAAATATGTTTCAATATCAGTCTTTATTGCCGGTATCTGATGTTACTTTCCTGTGTTAATATTTTTGGTGCTTGTGACTTAAAATTCTTTGTTTATCTTCTGAAACTCTTTAGTGCCAATCTTTGCTTCAAATTAGGGTGAAATGCACTATGAATAGCAACTTCTTTTAAAAATAGTCATTGCAAGTAACTCAAAGGCTGATTTTCTTTTTATATGAGCTTACTAAACTTACATAAGGAGACTGCAAGACTCATCATGAGCAGCTGGCATATAGAAAAAGGGGCTGTACTAATTTATCTTTGCAATCAGAAGATCATTCATCTCCTAAATATTAATCAACCATAATGTAACTACATATTTACTGTCAGGTTCTTGCACTCAAAGTTCTGATTTAAAATAGGTTTTTCAAAAGCTTCAAAAATCAACAGAATAGATGCAGGTAAAAAGGAGACTGAATTAACTTCCACTGTTGAGTAAAGTCAGAAGTATTAAGATGTCAGTTTGGTCCGAGACATACTATTAAGGAAACTCTTTGGCAGTTACAATGATTATATTATTGGATGTCAAAGAGATTGGTTTAGTTTTAGTTCTGTTTGGAACAGATGCACAGCAGTGGGCTAAAAGCAAGATCCCAAACATCTTTTGCAAATTACCATGTGTTCTTGAAATAAAGCATGACCTGTAAACACAAAACTTAAAATGAATCAGGTAGAGATGCTGTTTCCATATGCTTCTGCTCTTGGTAAGTTTTCTGGCATATCAATAACTTAATTCATAGATAAGATGAGTACAGTTTTAGGTTTCTCATGTCTTATCAGGAAATTGATATATTGAGAGACGTCTGTAAAAAAACAAACAGCTAAACAGCCTGTCTCTTAGAAGAAATGGATTATATTGAAAGCTGTAAAGAAACTACACTGACATAAAAATAAAATAGTAAAGTTTAAAGGTGAGAAAATATGGAATATGATACATTTAATTTCATATCTTTATGATCTTTCTATAGACTCCTTTTAAAATTAAGCAAGCAGTGCATGATTTTGCAGCCTCTCTTTGTCTTATCTTCTTTTCAATACCACTGAGGAATTTAATCTTAATAAGAACTGTATAGCAGGAGTAGGAAAAGCATTCCAATGCTATGAACATTTCTACTAGAAGTACAGCAGAAAGGCCTGGGGAATGCTTTCTTAAAAAAAAATAAAAAAAAAAAAAAAGAGGAAGCAAAATGTAGTAATCATAGCCATTGGAATCTAAATTATATAGTTCACATACTGAAAAGTACTTATCCATATACAAATGCAAATACATTTTGTGCATACATATGGAACTGTAAAAGACTCAAGACCTTTCTCTCACAAAAAGTCATCAGGCACCTGCTCTAGTTTTAAGGATATACTAATTGAGATAACTGAACTGCCTGCTTTCCTACTAGCCTGAAGGATAAGAAATTTTTGGTCAAAACTTTTTTTCACAGGTCATCAAAGAATAGATTAGATTACACAGACACCTGCAGTCTTGGGCAACATTGTCCTGCTTTGTACATGCAATAAAATGAATAAGATTAACTCTCTTTTGGCATGATGCCATGCCAGGACAATAGAGCAAGCAGTGGAGGCAGACGGTGTGGGAAATCTCTCCTCTTGGTCAGTAATGACCCTAACAGAGAGATTTAGACACAGATATCAAACTTCTGTATAGGTTTGATACTTTATATCCCACGTCAGACATTGCATATTAGAGAAGTTTATCACTTATCACCTTCATAAGTACTTGTTGTAATAATTGTATTATTAGCAAGAGGGAGCTAAAAGTGTTTGAGAAAAAACTTAAGTCCATATATTAGATGTATCAAATAAGAGCATCAGAGAAGAATGTAAAACCCACCAAGTGACACTGCAAGTTATTGTTCAGCAGGACTGAGGATACTGAGGTGGAAGATTGACAGTGTTTGTAAAATTTTCTGGGATCCTCAGAGAATTAAGTAAAATATGTCAGTTTTCCTCCAAGTTTGGATCTGGTTTTGGTTTAGGACTCCAGTGTGGCAATATATCTTTACTGTACCTACATTGAAGGTCTAAGAGCAAAGATAGGAACTGTCAGAGAGACTTAATCTAAGGACAGATAACTCTTTGTAGTTTAAATACAGATAATGCTTTCTTTTAAGTTCAGGCAATACTTTTCTTTCTGATTCACTTCATTAATTTGGAGGCTGCTCGTATTTTAAGGAGATAAAGAATCTTTAATGTTCACAGACACCATTCTGCCTGCAGACATTGTCAGCCCCTGGGATATGTTATAGTAACATTGCCTCAGACAGCACTAATCCCAAAAAGATCTATGGCCTTGTGTACACAATGTTAAAACAATGGCTATACACAGCAGGGTTCAACTTGCTACCTTCCTCTGCCCACGTGCTCCCGAATGTCTCTGACTGTGTGCTGCCATACTGGCCCAATTGGCATTCTCACACACACCACATCCCATGAGATATGAAAGGCAAGCTCTTGCACAGCCATTGAAATCTGAAGTGAAAGCCAAAGACAAGTCTTAAGGCTGACATCAATAGATATGTTTAATCCTAAATTCCTGCAGGCATTGAATATATTCCTACTGTGGTGCAAGCAAACGTAAACACAAAATTGGCCAGACAAAATGTCTAAGAAAGTCTGCTGAATAAATTTCAACTCCACACTTTCAAGATTATGACTTTAATACCTCAGGTCTGATAAACCACTTTTGGACACTCTGGGCCTATTTCTAGAGCAGCAATGAGATATTGTTCCCTCTGATGCAGATAGATTCACGGGAAATGCAGATCTTCATTACCTCTGATGATCAGACCATTACTAAATTTTAATGACTTGTCTTCTGGCGGGCACCAGAAAACACCATGAAGTCTACAAAATTAAATCCAGTTTCCTCAACAAAGGCAGCTTTTGAAAGAGAGAGTTCTGCTGAAGTAATGTCATTTAAGGAGGAGGATATTCTTTGTGCCATTGCAGCATTTATATTCCATCTCTCAATGTAAATTCACTTACAGATTTAGATCACTTCAGAATACCACTCATATTTTCCCCAGACTCTTAAAACTGTAATGGCTTTGAGAAACTTCTTAAGAGTCAAATTTATGTTTTTAGAAAGCAGTTGGCTATAAGCCAAAACTCAGGACAAGAGAAAAAAAAATGTCAGCTGCAGAATTTGAGCCACTGAAAGCAATTATTCTAAGAGAATTTCAGAGTCGATACAATACAAGAACATAGCAATTCTGGCTCTTATTTGATATATCTAAAATATGGACCACAGTGTTTTCTCAAACACTTTTAGCTCCCTCTTTCCAATAATACAATTATTACAACAAGTACTTATGAAGGTGGTAAGTGATAAACTTCTCGGATACACAATGTCTATTGACTTGCATATGTCCACAAGCAGAAATTGCCACACAGCCAGTAACGCTGAATGTGAGCACCCAGTTCACTGAGGAGCTAAATACTTTCAACACATGGAGATCAAGTGCATCATTGATAAATTCATAGGAATCAACAGGATAGCTTTTCATGACAGAAGGATTTATGAAAGTCAGGCATGCTCCCAATTTGCTTGTCCTGTTACCAGTGTCCTTCCATGTACCCACACATTCCTGATCCAGTTCTTACTTACCTACTTGCTGATTCACTTCCACTCACCTCACCTAACTTGCACAACTGTGACATGTTATGATATGAATACTTCTCACAGCTTCCCAGAGATTCCCTAATCTCCATGTAGCAAAATACCATGTATATAGCCTTTTGACCCATCCAAGCTTCTGCAGAGAGCAGCACAATGTGACTTTTCAAGGCTGAGGGGGGACCTCCTTGCGCTCTACAACTATCTGAAAGGAGGTTGTAGAGAGGTGTGTATTGGCCTCTTCTCCTTACTTACTAATTACAGAACCAGGGGAAATGGCCTGAAGTTGAAGCAAAGGACGTTTAGATTAAATATTAGGAAGAAATTCTTTACAGAGAGTGGTGAGG
>WTSP01027332.1:22249-37126 GCA_025331215.1 Actenoides lindsayi | reverse complement strand
AAGATCTTTCTAAAAAGATATATATAGATATATATATATATATATGTAACATATATATAACTTTTTGCAATGACTGCTACCTTTTGTCTGATTCATTGGAAGCTATATATTTAAGTGATGGGAAGAATACATGTAGACATGTAGCTGGGAAGTTAGATAATGATATTATAAATTGAGAAATTAAAACATAAGAGAGATGTAGGAGAAAAAAGAATCATAGTAACTTGGAGATTTTGTAAAGAGAATTGATCCTAGAACTTTATACAGCAAATAGGAACAAAGTTTTTAAAAGAAATGTATTTAAGAAATTATGGATGAAGACAGATGGTGAAAAGAGAGGTGAAGTTTATAACTGTTAGAAACGGGAATTGACAGCTCTGAAAAAGTAAGTATAGCACAGTAGCAGTTAAGACCAGGAATAAATTAAAAGGTAATAATCACAAAATAAGGTAGTGAAAGAGATGGATCCCCTGAAATATTGAGGGGAAAAGAATTTTCTTGAGACCTGTCAGATTGACAGATATTTGCTGAAGAAAATGACATCTTTAATTAAACATCACAGGAAATAGTACCTTTCATCTTTTAGCAGTTCTTGTACGTCACTGAGTAAGTTACAAACAAAGGGTCCCACATTAGCAAACATTATTCATCATTAAAAAATAATCCCAAAGCCCACCAATCTTTAAAACAGTAAAGAAAAGATGAGCTTAATACATCTTTCGGGTTTTTTTGTACTCAAAACTGTACTCATTTTATTAACATGGGAGTTTTGGATTTTGATAATATTTTACTTGTAATTAAGTTTTAACATTGAATATTTTATAGTTCAGATAACAATCCAAACCTACAAATACCAAACTTTCAAGGCTCGTTACAGTAATGCATTTGACCAATATTCTTATCTCAGCCCTTTTTTATATGTTAGGTTCCTAAAGGATTGAAAGAGACCTTCCATGCATTCCTACCTTTACACTGCTAAAGATATTTCAAGTTTCACGATGAAACGCAGTAGGCAAAGCCTGGGAACAACATACTGAAGGACATGCAGTGGCAGAATTATCTCTAAAAGGCTCTCCAGAGCTGCATTAGGTTGTATTGAAACCTGGGGTAAAATGGAATTATAGGATGCTTTAATGCACAAAAAGATGCAAAAAACATACTGTTGAATTTGAAAGTGTCCTGCCTGGTATAGATGTCTTACCAGTAATTAGGAATATATGTGTTCTGTAGCAATATTTCCCTTACCAGAGAAGAATATACTATAATCTGCTATGCAACAGACACCTTTCAAAGCTAGTTTGATATGAAGAAAAAGGAGATATGCTGATTACCAAATTAAGACATTTTGAATAATATATTTGTTTATCATATATTGATATTTCATTTTTAGCTTAGAATTGTGAATTAGGTTTTCCGGATAACACGGTGACTTATTTCATATACAGCAAGAGCTACAATAAATTAAGTGAATGTTTTGCAGTAATATGTAAGAGAAAGCTGTTACTTATTTTAAGTAAAATGAGCAACTAAAAAGCAGAAGGGAAGTAAATTGCCTTTTTAATTCACAAACCCCTCATCTTACTGTATTAGCATCAAAATAATGCATGGTCTATCCACCAATTACATGGTCAAATAGTCTGCATTTGACTCAAAATTGTTACATTCAGATGAAGCTTTGCCACAGCAGTATATGTGCTGACCTGCCCTGGTAAGGGTTCTGGATACAATCTTCTTCTAGGAGGTGAGTTCTTGCTCTAACCTGAGGATTATCAGGAAGCTTTAGCTATTTGTACCATTTTAGATACCAGCCATTGTTTACAGTTTGTAATGGACTAGTAAATTATTTTGAAAAAAAAAACCCAATCCAACCCATAGAAGAGAAGGTCATTCTCTTTAAGATTTTTAGGAAAGTAGATACACTTTGAATTGCTGTAAAAAAAGGTATACTTACATTGCACTTTATACGGCCTTGAAATATAAATGTTAAAACCCCTGCATACTGAATAATCATTCATAAACCGAAACAAATGATCAGTTAATGTGTATTGAATGATCGCCCAATGAACAGCAGGCAATCTTGCTAGACAGAGAAGGCATATGAGAATTTTATATCAAAAAGGTTATGCAAGTAAATTTTAGAAATGAGAAAATTAAGTTAAAAATCTGGCATTTTAGCTCCAAGTAATTTGTAAAACAAACTTTGTAAACCAAAATGATTTTGTCTTTACAACAAGGAGTATGCAGATGAAGAAGTTTTAACTCATTAAATTGTAGATGGAGTGTCCATGAAGAGTTTTAAAGATGAAAGATTTGAAGGTTAACATGAAATATTCTAAGTTATTCTAAATGAAAGGAGTAATTTTCCATTCTGGGAGATTTATTGTAGTGATACTTAAAACTGTTTTGAATGCATTAAAATGCACATTTCAGTACATTTCTATTGGTACAATTTCTGATTACATGCATATTTAACAGATGGTGACATTAAAATTTTTGCTGACTTTTCAGGGCTTTGCACAGTATTCTGTACTCTTTTATGGGTATTACAATAACCAGAGGACAATTGGATGGCTCAAGTTCAGGATGCCTCTTTCATATTTCCTTGTTGGAGTTGGGACTATTGGCTACAGTTTTATGATTGTCATTCGAACGTAAGTTCTCCTTTGCTCTGGAACAAACAATATTCAAAAAAGCAGATATTTTCACTGTTGACCATTGAGACTACCTTTTTAAAAATATGATAATTCTAAGAGCAGGATGATGCAACATTGAGTGCAAGGTCAAAGTCATGTAAAATTCCTTCAGCCCTTGTTTATCTATTGTTCTGCACCAGCAACTGTGTTGTGCAAGTGGGAAAAAAATCTTTACAGAAAAAATGTGACACTTCTGTTGTGCAAACTCAAAACGAAAAGTGAATGTGTAAAATAAGGAAAAAAGCTCTAAGCCCGTCTTTTCTTAATACTGTGCATCTAGCAAAATGTCATCTACTATCCAGGAAATTAAATTCTTCTACCTTTAATGATGCCTTATGTGAGTTAAATTCTTACACCAAGGAAGAAGACAAGAAAGAAATAAAGATATAGCAAATAATCCTTTCTGTGACTCACATTCAGCAGCAAATGATTCTTAGCAAGACTATAGCGTTTATGTCATGTTTGTACAGTGGTGTGGAAGAACTGATGCTACTGGCCATAGCAAGGGTTCAGTGTTCGGTGGAACACAAAATGTGTGAAAACTATGCTCAATATAATGTTAAGAACACAGTGTTAAAACAGTAGGAAGCACAGGGGTAGGTGAAACAGGGCCTAGGTAGTAGAACATCACAGTGACGATATATTAGCCTCTGACTTTCAAATTCTGGACTTGAATTTTGACTTAGGATCAGAATTTAAATGAAATATTATTTTTTAGACAAATTAATTTCTGGAATAAACTGAGATAATTTTGATAGTTTCTAAGGAGAGTTGCTGTCAGTGAATATAAACTTAAGTACTCTTGATTCAAGCAGGCTGACCAACCACCATAGTAATACAGTTATCTGTAGTGGTGGCTTTAAAAGATGCCTATGGTGAAAAAAGCCAGAGCATTGCAGGTCAAGATTCAAGGACATTTGTGAATACAGAGAAAACTACAGTTCATCTATTTCCACTGTTTTGTGCTGAAGTCAGTATTTTTCACTTGCATGAGCACTAGATTAATTCATGTTCTGTTTTTAAAATATGACATGGTATTCTGCATAGGGCAAGAAATGTTTCAGAAAAAAGAAATCAGTTACATAGATGTAGTTTTGGAGGAGGAACAAACTACTACAATAAAAAACCCCAACTGATTTATCCTGAAAATATATTGTAAAAAAATCTTTCATAATTGTCGTGACTTAGACCCAGCAGGAAGCTGAGCACCACAGTACCTCTCCTGCTCACCCTACAAATGGGAAGGAGAAGAGGGAGAAAAGTACAAAACCCCGTGGGTTGAGATAAGAATTTAATACAACAATGCAACAGAAGAACAACAGTAATAGTAATAATACACAAAACAAGTGATATAGAATGAACAGAGGAATGGAGGCACTACTCCAACTGGTCTGATCACCTTCCCAAATGTGCACTTTGCCTGTCTGGACCACCCCTTATACAGCAGCCATAACATCAGTATGGCAGCAAACAACCCCTTGGGTAGTTCAGTTGTCTATCCTGGCTGTGTTACCCCTCCCAGTTTCTGGTGAAAATTAACCCTATCCTAGCTGAATCCCGGACATTATCCACCCCTTATTCTACACTATCTACATCATGCCCAGCAAAGTTATTTAACAGATAACAACTTAAAATTTAATTCACTGGCTGTTCTCACCCAAATTTAAGTCCCCTGGTTGTACACCTTGGACCTCTCCATCCTCCTGCATCACCCACCAGGTGTACCCAGGCCCTTGAAAAAAAGCTATCCGGTTTGCTTTTTCCTGAAGCAGGGTGGACCCAGATCATCTCCCTAAGACTTTCTTCATGTGCACTACAGGGACTTTATCCCTTTCTACAGAACATGGGAGTTTTGATTGGTCAGGGACAGCTTCATTGGTAGATCCTCTTGTGTTAACTAACCAGGTGGCCTTTGCTAAATGTGTGTCCCAGTATTTTATGGTTCCACCCTCCAGCCTTGCTTTCAGTGTAGTTTTTAACAGTCCATTGTACCATTCAATTTTTCTGGAGGCTGGTGTGTGATAGGAGATGTGATACACACACTCGATGCTGTGCTCCTCAGCCCAGGCATCTATGAAGCTGTTTTTGAAAGGAGTCTTGTTGTCTGACAGATCTTTCTGTGTGCTGTGTCACCTTAAGACTGGCTTTTCAAGGCCCAGGGTTGGGTTCTGGGTGGTGGCATGGGGCACTGGATACACTCCCAGCTATCCAGTGGTTGCTTCCACCATTGTAATCAAGTGGTGCTTGCCCTGGTGGGTTTGAGGGAGTGTGATATCATCAGTCTGCCAGGCCTCTCCATACTTACATTTCAACCATCATTCTCAATAATACTGCACCTTTAACTTCTTGGCTTGCTAAATCGCAGCCCATGTTTCACATTCAGAGATGACCTCTGCAGTAGTGTCCATTACCAGCTCTACCCCTCCATCTTGAGATCATCTATATGTTGCATCTTGCCCTTGATTACCTGAGGTGTCATGGGCCTACCGAGCTATAAATAATTCACCCTCACATTACCAGTCCAAATCCACCTGAGCGACCCTAGTCTTGGCAGCCTTATCCACCCACAGATTGTTTTGATGTTCTTCAATGGCCTGACTCTTGGGCACATGGGCATCCACATGATGTACTTTCACAGCCATGTTCTCTACCCGAGAAGCAGTATCTTGCAATAATCCAGTAGCCCGGATGGGTTTTCCTCTGCACTGCCAGTTGCTCTGTTTCTATGGGCATTTGCACCATCCATGACTCAGTATAAAGACAGAGCATTGGCCACTTTTCCTTCTCAGCAGTATCTAAAGACAGCTGGATGGCTTTCATCTCTGCAAACTGACTAAGTTCACCCTGTGATTCAGCAGCTTCAGCAACTTGTCATGTGGGACTCCACAGAACAACCTTACACCATCAGTGTTTTCTGACAATGTGACAGGACCCATCAGTGAATAGGGTATATTGCTTCTCATCATCTGGTAGTTTGTTATATGGTGGGGCCTCCTCAGCACCTGTCACCTCCTCCTCTGGTGACATCCCAAAATCTATGCCCTTTGGCCAGTTTCTGATTACTTCCGAGATTCCTGGGCAGCTCAGGCTCCCTATTCGAGCCTCTTCTGTTATCCATGCAAACGACTTACTCCACATCACATCAGCTGCATAGTGTATAGAAGAGACCCTCCCTTTGAACATCCAGGCCAGTATTGGCAGTCAGGGTGTCAGGAAGAATTGTGCTTCAGCACCAACCACTTCTGAGGGAGCTCAAACTCCTTCATGTGTTGCCAGGATCTCTTTTAGCTGGAGTACAGTTGGCCTCAGATCCTTTGTATCCCTGACTCTGAAACTCTAGAGGATGGCCTCAGCTCTCCCAGGGTGCTTTCTGTTAGATGTTCCAGGTAGGACCATTCTTCCCAGCTGCAGCGTAGAGCATGTTTTTAGTATCTTGTTAATTTCTTGTCTTGCCTGGACTGGCCTGAGGGCTACTGCATGTACAAACTCTCATTTAATTTGATCAAAGGCTGTTGCTGCTCAAGGTCCCATTCAAAATTGTTCTTCTTCTGGGTCACTTAGTAGAGAGAGCTCACAGTCAGGCTATAGTCTGGGATATGTATCCTCCAGAAACCCACAGTGCCCACAAAAGCCTGTGTTTCCTTTTTACTGGTTGGCAGGGATATAGCTGCTATCTTGTTGATCACATCCATTGGAATTTGACAATACTCATCTTGCCATTTTATTCCTAAAAAGTGACCTCTCATGCAAATCCCTTAACCTTACTTTGTTTTATGTCAAAACCAGACTTCAGAAGGATTTCAGTTATTTTCTTCCCTTTTTCAAAAACAACTTTTGTTGTGTCACCCCAGACAATAAGATCTTCAATGTATTTCAGGTGTTCTGAAGCTCCACCTTTCTCCACTCTGGATCAGTCCATGGTAAATGATGGGACTGTGTTTCCACCCCTGGTGTAGTTGATTCCAGGTGTACTGGACAGCTCTCCAGATGAAAGCAAATTGTGGCCTGCATGGTGGTGCTATAGGAAAAAATGCAACAGCAATATCAGTTGTGGGGTACCACTTGACTGCTTCTGACTCCAGTTCATACTGAAGATCTAGCATGTCCAGCATGGCAGCAGTGGTGTAACTTCATGAAGGCCACATTAGTTCACTCCTAGTCTTCATTCTCCATTCGACTTTCACACCGGTCATATGATGGTGTTGAAAGATGAAGAAGTTTTGCTGATCACCCTCTGGCTCTCTAGTTGACAAATCAGTTTCTGAATGGGTATCAGGGAATCTTGATTGGTGCAATATTGCCATCAGTGCACCATTGAGACAGCAATTGGCACCTGCTGCTCTTC
Source organism: Actenoides lindsayi (assembly GCA_025331215.1). Taxonomy (NCBI): domain Eukaryota; kingdom Metazoa; phylum Chordata; class Aves; order Coraciiformes; family Alcedinidae; genus Actenoides; species Actenoides lindsayi. The sequence continues at coordinate 30,088 of WTSP01027332.1, read as the reverse complement.
AACCCTCATCAACCCCACCACATAAAGGTTCTCCAAGAGCCCAGACAACGTTCACTTTGTAGGAACTTCTGCAACATGGATAGCGTACATTGAACTTGATCTGGACCTGTGAGTGGCTGCTCATCATTTAGATCATTAAAATTATCCCCAGCACTACTAATTCCCTCAGGTACTAAACACCTCTCTCCATGGTGGTCCACTTGCCTGGTTGCCATAAGCATCTTCCTTGAAAGGGTACCATTGCTTTATGCTTGACAGGAGTTGCCACCAGAGGCTGTCACCTTATACCTGTTTCCCAGTCACTTTGCCAATGCCCCCTTCCCTAGACAGGGATCCCAGCTGCTTGGCTTCCTCCTCCCTCCCATTCCAAGGTGCCAGCCTCACTGTTGCAACATTGGAGCAGCCAGGTGACAATCTGCTCACCTGGGTGAAGGCTGAAAACCTTTCTCACATCTCACAGCTCACTCAGGGACAGAGATTGGGTGGTCGGTGATCAATCACCTCTGATTCTTCCTCCTGTGCCCATGATAGCCCTGTTTCATCTTCATCCCTCACTACACAAGCTGATTGTTTTGTGTATTCCTTTTTCTGGGTAGGGACAGCTGATACTGGCACAGGTTGGTTTTCTGGTTCAGCTACAGTACCTGCCGGTCTGTTTTTAGGTTCAGAGACCTTCTTTTCCCCTTGAGGGCACTGAATAGTGCTTCAAAGGACTCGATAGGTGTGGGCAAGGCCCCAACACATTGCAGTGATTTGTGTCTCTAGGGAATTGACAGGTTGACAACAGACATTTTTTAAATACCTTGCTTGTTTATCAGGATTCTGCACTTGTTCAGGGGTGAAATTCCAAACCACTGGAGGTGACCACTGCCCTAGGCACTTGTCCATACTTCCTGACATGCCCTGCCACTCATAACAACCCAATGTCAGGACAGACCACCAAGTGATATTATTAGAAAATATATCATACTTGCTAACTTCCCATCTGGCGATGTGACACTAATACTAATCAATATTTAAATAAACTTATGAGTAGTTCTTGTAGTCTTTAGCTTTTTGCTGTTTCTCCAGAAAGCAATGCAGTGGACACAGAAAACAGTGTATTGGTTTATGACAGCTCAGAAGGATTTTCTATATTATTTACTTACTATTCTTTCCTAGACTTCAGATTATATATTTTAGTGGCCATTCAAAAATGTGGCATGTAGAATATATTAATATTAATAACATAACTCTGCTGCATTTGTGAATTTAAAATAGGTGTTGCTGTTTCCTGACCAAGAAATCAATACAGTACTGAAGTCTAAGTATTTTGCACCCTATCAATATACAAGGATGGAGTCATCCTTGTGATTAATAGTTTGAATTTAGTGATAAAATAAACAGAAGAAAGACCACTATTATTACATTAATAGCAACACTTTGAAGTAGAAAAGTTAGTAGTCAAGATTAAGTAAAATAACTGAAGAAATAATTTGATGTTTCTGGTTGCTGTTATAAATCTTGTTTGTAAGTGCAGGGGAGATGAAAGGGAAGATAGCTCTATTACTGATACTTTTGTATGGTATAACTGGGTTTTGTTCTTTGGTCTTATTATTTTAGAACTCCTTTTTTCTCTTTGTGAAGTTTCTAATAAAACTGTAGGTCAAAATGCTCTGCAGCATTCTATTTGAGACATCTTCTTGATACTGTTTCCCTAATGAGTTTCTTATTCACCAGACTTTCTCTGAGGTGTTAATGAAATAACTTCATTCTTTCTCATCAGTGTTGTGAGCTCCTAAATTGTCTGAAGATTAAAATCTCTATCCTTCTCTCTTGTTTAGTATGACATGATTGACTGCAGTAATAATGTAGGTTTTTTTAAACAAACAATGTCAGAATTTAGGAACAATTTAAAAATGCTCACATAGTTCACTAGTTCTAAGAAGCTCTTTCTGTGTATCTCTGGTTTTTACAGAATGGCAAGGAATGCAAATGAAGAAGGTGGTGGGGATGATACTAGCTTTAATTTCAGCTGGAAAATGTTCACAAGCTGGGACTACCTGATTGGCAATCCTGAGACAGCAGATAATAAGTTTGCCTCAATCACAACAAGCTTTAAGGTAAAATAGAACTTACTAAGGAGAGGTAACCTCATTTGTCTTTCACAGTGTTGTGAAACAGACAGAACTATGGCCAAGTATTAGCTGTGTCTGGGGCCTAGAAGCTTAAACTGGAATTGACAGCCCTGTACCCTTCTAAGTCTGGGTATTTGTGCCTGCCATCTTAAAATTTTCCTGTTGATTGTGGAAGAAGAAGCATTAATGGCATTTTTTGTGTCCTCTGTGACTGCAGTGTTAGTTTTACAAACGCTACCGATTCTACTGTAAAAATAATATTTTTCTTCATCTCTGATGAATTCTTTTTTCTATGGTGCTTTTCTGAAAAACTTCTTTTTTTAAGTGCTGATAACATTTTGCCATCCTCACATTGTCATCTTCACTTGCTACACTGAGGAGATACCGTAAGATAAAGCAATAGGATCATCTATAAAGGGCTATTCATCATGTCAGAAGAATTTTCCTCAGAATTTTGAGTGTAAACTTACATTTCAGTAAGAAAAAAAAAGTTACTTTTCTGACATAATAAAAAGCTTTTCTTTTCAAATTAATTATGAAATGTAGTCCAGTTTGCATGACAATACAAGATGATTTTGATCCTCTTTTCTGTTTATAAGGTATGTTGATTTCAAGAGTCATTGTGTGAGGAATCTGGGTCAGGGTGTCAAATGCTCTGCTGTGAAAACAGTGAAGGGAATATATTCTATCTGTTGAATGTTAAATAATGTGTTTCTACACTGGAGGAAGTGTGGGAGCTGGAGCTTGAGGACCAAGCACTAACTGCACTATCTGATCACATACAACATCCTTCCTTTCTTCAGTAGTCATATAACCAATATATCACTTCACCCTGCCCACCCTCCCAACTGCAGGCATAGAATATATCTACACTCAAAGTCAGTAGAAACTAAAAATTACAGGAAAACAAATATGGAAGAAGTACTGTCTGAAAACACTGAAACTGTGGGAGCTTTCCCTGCCTGCTGTCACAGAGACATCCACAAAACAGACAGCAGCTATCCAAAAATGGGGGTTTATTGCAACCAAAGTTGCCTGGTACAAGGGGAAACCTCCTACACAAGAGTGCCCAAGGTGCCACTCACCCAAAGGGGGAGGCGAAGCTCACTCCAACAGCAGAGACTCATTCAATCCATGGAAGTATCCTTGGACCATGTACCCAAGGGGAGGGTCCAACTGCCAGGCCTCCTGTTCTTCAAAGAACCAACTCAACTGGTTCTTAGGTGGGGCCCCATTTATACCTAAGTTGAGGGTGCACTGTGGACATTCTAATTGGTTGAGGGGGCAAGCCCAGACAAAATAGACTAAGGGTCTAGACCCTGAGGCAACAGTTAATGGCGGTGAGGTTCAGTTTAGTGCTGAGGCACCAAATCACTCTGGCACACCCTGGTTTTGCTCTGTTTTTGACTGTCAGGGAGGCTGCACCTGCCACACCCACCTGCTGAGGACAGTTGTGGAAAGGTATTTGGGGAATAATACAAATCAGTTGTGACAGAGACTTAATTTTGAGAAATAAATTTATTAAGCTTTACTGTAGTCTTTGCAAACAAGCAAGGAACTTCAGGAAGAAAGGATCAAGTCTTTGCTTGGTTGAGCTTATGCGAGTTTTGCAGCAGTCTCCTTTCATTTATGTAGCAAACACAAATATTAAAAATAACCAGTGCCATGCAGAGTAATTATTACAATGCAGAAGTTCATCTTCCCCTCTGGGCAACTGTTCTCTACACCTAAGTGAGAAGCTGTAACCAAACTCCCTTTCACAAGGACACTTAGAGCAAAAGTTCTTTCTGCTGACAGAATTAGGAGCTGCAGACTATGGTTACACCACAGTCTTAATATTTATCAGTAAACATGGGGCAAGGATTTTAAACTGCAGTCTGAAGCTGTGCACTGTTTGTCTTTTTGGGGATTCCTACATCTAAACTGCCTTTTCATTCCTTCTGAATTGATGACTTACAGAGTAAAACCTCTTGACTTTTCTCACAAATGCACATCTTTAAAATGTTTATAAATACGTAAAGGGCGAGTGTCAGGAGGAGGGAGCCAGGCTCTTCTCTGTTATGTCCAATGATAGGACAAGGGGCAACAGGTGCAAGGTGGAGCATAAGAGGTTCTGCAGAAACATAAGGAAAAACTTTTTCACTGTGAGGGTCACAGAGCTCTAGAACAGGCTGCCCAGAGGGGTTGTGGAGTCTCCTTCTCTGGAGACACTTAAAACTCGGATGGATGCATTCCTGTGTGACCTGCTCTAGGTGATCCTTCTCTTGCAGGGGGGGTTGGACTAGATGATCTTTTGAGGTCCCTTTCAACCCTTAATATTCTGTGTAACATTCTGTGTATCAGTTCCTTCTCTGGCAGCTAGTCAGACATTTATGCTGCTAGGTCACTCAGCCTCAAAGCACCTTGAAAGTTAAGAGAATCTTCTAGTTTCTGTTTTGCACAGGAGTGCAGGTGTACCAAGACTCAGTGGGAACCCACACTAAAGAAACAAAGCAAACTTGGGAGCCAAAGGGTCTCTCTCCTAGGGTCCAAAACAGATTTTTTAAGATAATAGAAGTTCATCTCAAAACATGATGCCCAAGTGTATGTTTGTATTTGTATGCTTGTAATTTATTTAACTGACTTACTAACTACTTGGGAATCCATGTGGGGTCATGACCATTAAAGTACTCACAATATCATTTTCTTTCTAACAAGTGCAGGAAGCTATTGTGGAGGAGCAGGAGAGCCGAAAAGAGGAAAATATTCACTTGACTCGATTCCTGAGAGTTCTCGCTAACTTCTTAGCCTTATGCACACTTGCTGGGAGTGGCTACCTCATCTTTTTTGTTGTCAGAAGATCCCAGAAATTTGCCCTGGAAGGTCTGGAGAACTACGGGTGGTGGGAAAGAAATGAAGTTCGTGTTAGCACATTTCTAAAATAGATGTGGTTTGAAACCGTGTTCCTCTACTCTGCATGTTGCTTTTTTGTTTCCTGAGTGTTTAAATACGCTGAGTGTGGGTGGTAAATGTCTAACAAAAGGATTGTTCTTGTCTCTCTACTTTCTGCTTCATTAAAATGATTATTCCTTGATTGGTTCCTTCAAATGTGGCTTAAGGTGTGTTCACTTAAGGCATTTACCTGTCCTCTGTGTTCTTTAGATTGTTTTCCAGCCACTCTGTGGACAAGATCTCTTCAAACAGTCCACTCTGCTGCTGCTTTCCTCCCGAGACTGGTCCAAGCAAAGTAACTGGTGTAGGGGCATTTCTAAAGTTATTTGGGGCCTCATGGATACGGTTCTGCAATGTAGTAACAGGATAAAACTCATGCCTTCCATCTTCAGCTGCCCAGTCCTAGAGTCTAATACCATTCTTTTGTGCTTAATCTGCTTTTTTCTACAGCAGATTCAGCCCTGACTGATAGAGGTGTATAGTGGTAGTGAATGTGTTTGCTCTAACGGTGTGCAGTAAGGACCTGAAGTCAGTGTTGCTATATAAAAGCCTGGGCAGTTATGTTATAAAGCTAGCTGTTTGTTACTGAAATCTCTTTTTCTGAGTTGGAGTGTAAAGTAGATACCTGATTTGAGGTAAGGCAAAAAAAAAAAAAAAAAAAAATACTAGCCTCACAAAGCTGCTGTGATGGGTGACCATGGAATAAGGAAAGTCTGTCCTTAATTTTCAACACCAAAACCTGACTGAGAAAGTAACATAAAAAACTCTGGCAATCTACCTCTGGAATCCAGAGAAATGGGGCTGTTGAGATAGGGTTATGTTACTTCATAAAAGTTGTTACATTCTGATATGATGGTAATGAAAAGTAATTACAAAACTGCTTGGTTTAAAGAGAGCTGTTAAGTGTGGCAGCAGATGAAGACAGTTCTGGAGGAATTCAGCTTTCTCTCAGTTGAAAGGTGTGGTAACTTTGTAGTAACAAGAATGGTGCTACCAAAAGCTGTTACATCAACTTATGCTGCACTCTGGGAAGTAGTTAAACATATGCATGAAAAAACATTTATTGTTTTATTTTTGTTTGATTTACAAAAATATACTGCTAATCAGACTCTGTATCACAGAGCTAAGATCTGGAGCAGGTGTGACTCTAAAGCACAGTGGATCAGGCAACATTGCCATTATTGGGGTAAAGAATTTTTCATATTGAGAAGTAATGAATATATTTGGGAGGTACAAAGTATTGCCCTTGATTGGATATTAATATTTAATTGCATAAATATATTTGGCTTCTTTGTAATATATATTTAAATATTTTTCTTATCTTCTAGAAAAAGCTTTCCTATGTATCATTAACAAATGAATTGAGATTTTGATCAGGAAACCCATAAACACTTTATGTACTATTTAGAACAAATGAAAGTGCAGCACGTATATACAGTTCAAGCAACAGTATGCAAACATTAAAATTATTACTAAAAAATATTAAGCTCTTTTTGTAAGATACTTCTTTTCATCACACCGCATGTATTAAGGGCTTAAAAATTGTATACACCCAGTTATGATGTCCTTGAAGCAATCCAGGGTAAATACACATTTTATATCATTTGCTCCTGAAGCTCAAAGACTAATAAAGTGCCACTGGTGACTTTGTGGACAAGACATTTTTCTGACTAATCTCCTCTGTCATAATGATGTAAATTTTTTAACTCCCTCTCTATATCAGCAATCCCTATTTCTGTCAGATCACAGTACAGATAAAATTGTCTAGTGTGTCATGGAGAGCAGGAAATTAGTGGAAACAGGCAGACTAGAACTGTTAAGGGTTTTCATCAGCTTTTACATCTCTCCACATGGCTATGGTGTGGTGATTCATTGTGCCATTGATGAATAGTATTTATTCACCATGTGACAATTTCCCCATGAATGTGGAAATCTTTGGTAAAATGGAGAATAATACCACTGATTCCCCTGATAAAGTGTTTGAAATTGTGTGAACAATGCTTAACAAAATTGACTTTTCTTATGTGATAGAAGATAGTTTGCAAAGGTAGAAGGTGGTATGAACATCTCTCTGGTACTGTTTTCTCAAATATATTCCTGTACTGTTTAAAAATGAAGCTACTTAAAAGCAGTGAAAATTTCTGAGGAGACAGACTGATTTATCAGAAGCAAAATCATTAAAAACATTTGGGCAGAGATAAGTTTTACACATAGACATTTTTCCAGCAACAAAAAGGTATAGCTTTAGCATTTCAGGTCTTGCAAGCTGAGACAACCCCATAGGTCTTTTGCCAAAATTATCCCGCTCTTTAATCTTCCTGGTAGTGTGTGTGGCATACATTTAAATTCAAGTTATTAAGCCATGTTATCAGTGTTCTCTTTAATTCTAGAAAAGATCAGGCAGTTTTTATTAATATGAAATAGAATTTCTGACTCTAATTTCTTTTTAAGAAATGAAAATATGTTTTCTAGAAATATAGGTTATCAGTGCTTTCTGCAGCAGATACTAGACAACTTTATGTTGACTGCAATGTTAGTCAAAGATATTATTTGTTTTAGATACATTACTTACTCTTAATGAAGATATCATTTAACCAAGAAGCAGTCAGTGTTCAATATTTAGTGTTGTGATGGCATACTTTAATATGCTGGGAGACTGTTTTTTAGATGGATTGGAAACTGCCTGAAAGACAGAGCCCAGAGAGTTGTGGTCAGTGGAGCAGAGTCTAGTTGGAGGTCTGTGGGTAGTGGTGTTCCCCAAGGGTCAGTCGTGGGTCCAGTGCTGTTCAAT
>WTSP01027332.1:10063-21903 GCA_025331215.1 Actenoides lindsayi | reverse complement strand
CTATGAAACTATGTAAGAAATATTTATTCTTTTCAAATATAGAAATTATAATTTTTTTTTTAATTTTAAAATCTCAATATCCTACATTATATCTCAGTAAAATGTTACATTTTTGGTTGCAATAATTTCTCACTTTTCAGTTTTGCAAGTATCTGTGCCTCATTTCACCTCGTATCTTAAGAACATATTTTCTCCAGAATTAGAAATGCTCTTGGATGGGGAACAGGAATAGTCAAGGCATGGAAAAGTGCAGATAGAAAGCAAATGATAAAGAATATGCTTGCATCAGATAAATGGTAAAAAAGGCAGAAGTTGATAGAAATATAGGAAATATTGAAATTTCAAGAGAAAGAAAAACAGTGACTTCTTCCTCTCCCATACATCAATAAAGAAACTTTAAATATAGCAGGTACTATATATAAACCTCGCCAAAGGATACATCTCTTCTTCCAAAATACATATTCACTGTATCTTTCATTGTGAGAACGAAGGGACATCAAATGAATTAGTAGAAGCTAGTTCAGAAAAAACCAAAACGGAAGGAAAGGTAGCTGGTGGGTGCCAGTGCATCTGTCTGAAGGAAGGCTGGTGTAAGGCATGAAAGATAAATTCTCTGGTGGTTACTAAATGCATAAAAGCAACACCCGACTTAACCAGTACCTGAGTTGGTTATAGTTGGAGCCTAGGATTTATTATTCACGTATGTTTAGCCTGTTCTTGTCCACCCCTGGGTGTCTGTTGGGCTAGGCCGACCTTTGTTGTGACACAGGACACTTCCTCTTATGCACACATTTGCCTCTGGAAAGAGTTGCAGAAGGATCTGAGATAGTAGTCAGTGAAGATTCTGATTTGAGATTCAGCAGTATCACTACAGCACTGAACATTTCTATTGATAAACAGGAGATAACGCCTGTTACAATAAATTTGAATTTTAGGAATTCATGATTGGTCATGTTGGCCATAATTGACTCCTGCAGCTTTGCCGTCTTGGGCTATATTTGGCATAAAGTCTTTGGCGTAATAGTAAATGAGACAATATGGGTTATAAACTATCTTCGATACTTTGAAGACTCTAAGATAAAAAAAAGTTTACACCATTCATTATGAATCAAACCAATATTTTGAACACCAACATCCCATCACCTTCTAAAAGTACCAAAAAATATGAATATCCACAATTCTCATTAAAAATAATTATTCAGTGTTAATGTATGAAACCAAACACAGCTGTTAATATAATGAGGTGAAAGGTGGCAGGAAACTTTAATATAAATTCCACCTTCATCCCAGATACAAATAACACTATCTAAATACATATGAAACATCAACTAATTCCAGTAAAAAAAAAAATAAATAAAATCTACATCTTACAGAGTGCCACACGCCATGCACAGTATGCACTAATGATTGAGTTAAAAGGAAAAATCCAGTAATTAGCTCTAGAACTCATTAAAAACTAAGGATAGAAAAACAACCAAAAAAAAGGCATTTATTTTCTTCATTAAGAACACCAGTCTCATGGATGAAGCTTTTTAAGAGTGGGAATGTACATATTTATAAGCGAGTGAATGTATTTGTTTGCATAATGCCTTCCTGCTGACATATTTTTTTTCTGAGATGCAAGAGCAGTCCTAACTCTCTTGGTAGCAGAAAGTTATAAATTTGTTAACATTTATAATAGGTGTAGCAAAATGGATTCCAGTATGGCTAAGAAATGCTAGTTTCAGAGCATTTCTAGGAATACTAGAATTCTGTGAACATCTAGAATTTTTGTGACTAAATAAATTGTTTTTAGTTAGTTGTTTTAATATGATTCATCTCAAATAAATATATCTTGTGTTTTCCGAAAACCTTTGTGACTTAGATTGAGACAATGTTTTCTGTTTCTCATGTGCTGTTTTTTCAGTTTTTTTAGGATACAATTTTTGTAATGTAATTTTATTTTAAATTGAAATTGAATAACTGCACTTAATTTTTTTCAAATCTTTTCATTTTTGGCTGATCAATGAATTAGAACTAAAAGGTTCAAGTTGACTTGAAATAATTTTCAACAATCACATAGGAATGTTACATTATGAAAATGCCTCACTTGTCTGCAGAATTTATAAGCTATGTTGTATTTCAAACTTTCTGTAAAATCTAGTTATCTGTTTTTCTCAGTTCCCTTTCAATGCACTTGTTTCATTTCCATACTGCTAAGATGATAAATAAATCTTATTAGAGTTTTCTAAGAAAATAAGTCAGAAAGAATCTGGGCTTATTTGAATTTGCTTATGCAGTGAGGACATGAGATCTGAGACAGACTAGAGACAATCACCAATACTGTGAAATCTGACAGGAGCAAGTGCCAGATTCTCCACCTGGTATGGAGTAATCCTGGTTACATATACAAGCCAGGGAATGAGCATCTGGAGACAGCCCCATAGAAAGAGGGGGTATTGGGTTGGTGAGTAGTTGAATATGAGCCAACAAAGCCAACCATGTCCTGGGCTGCACTAAGCACAGCATTGCTAGTTGATTGAGGGGGGTGATTGTCCCACTCTACACTGCACTGGTGCAGCCCCACCTCAAGTACTGTGTGCAGCTCTAGGCACCTCAATACAAGACGTCAGTCTGTTAGAGTGTGTCCAGTGAAGGGCAACCAAGATGGTCAAAGGCCTCAAGGGCAGGACTCAGGAGGAGTGGCTGAGGTCACTTGGTTTGTTCAGGTTGGAGAAGGCTGAGGGGTGACCTCATCACAGTCAACTTTCCTCAAGGGAGAGAGTGGATGGCGAGGTGCTGATCTCTCTCTTGTGACCAGCGGCAGGATACAAAGAAATGCAATGAAATTGTGTCAGGGGAAGTTCAGATTGGGCATTAGAAAGTCTGTCAGCTACTGGAATAGGCTGCCCCAGGAAGAGATCATGGTACCAAGTCTGTCAGAGTTCAAGGAGCATCTGGATGATGCTCTTAGTCATATGGTTTAGTTTTAGATAGTTCTGTGAGGAACAAGGCATTGGACTTGATGATCCTTATGGGTCCCTTCCAATTTGAGATATGGTGTGATTATATGACATCTAGAATTAACTTTGATATCTCAGATAAATTTAATTTAGTGTAGTATTTTTGTAGGAATACTTTTTATTGAACATCTATGTGTCTCTTGGGAATATGCAGTAGAAATACAGCATAAAACAGTATGTAGATTCTAGTCAGAATAATGAACAGTTTATTATTTCAGAGGTTTAAATAAAATGTACAATGAAAAAAAATCTGGTGACTCCCAGAGTGGATTTTGTTTTTCATTAAACTAAAACACAAATAAATAGTAGTGGAAATACACCCCCCACCCAAATCAATAATAAAAATGGAACTTGCCTCTAACATTTCACTGTAAACTGTTTCGTTTTTTGTTGTTGTTTTTTTTTTTTTTTTTCTCGCTCTCAGGTGAACATGGTTATGTCACTTTTAGGAATGTTCTGTCCAACTTTATTTGATGTAATCAGTTCTCTGGAAAACTACCATCCTCGAATAGCTCTAAGATGGCAGCTGGGACGAATATTTGCTCTTTTCCTTGGCAACCTCTACACTTTCATTATCGCCCTAATGGATGAAATCAATCTCAAGGCAAGCTATTTACTTCTCTTCACTATTTTTGACAGATAGCTGGATAAGGATGAGGGTTTCCAGCCAGTCACAGACATGACAAAAGATAGTATTTTCTTTCTGTACTGTAGATCATGTCTGTGCCTGAGTTGGTAATGGGAGTTGGACTAGAAAAGATTGAGAGCTGGTAATAAGTTCATGTTGGTTGTTGTTTTTTTTTCCCACTTCATATCTTTTCTTAGTTGGAAGAAGAAAAGATAGTCAAGTATAACATGTCAATATGGGAAGCCAGTCTGTACAATGGTACTATTCCAGAAAATTCAACTGCTCCTCCAATACAGGTGGACCCTGCAGATGTTCCTAGAGGGCCATGCTGGGAAACCATGGTAGGACAGGTAATGTAACAGCTTTGACCTTATATTTGAAAATAGATCATTTTCTGTTTCAAATTGTGATATCCACACCCTCTATTTCTTCTAGTAAGTGGTATTAAGGTGGTAAAATGTGAGTAAATGCAAATGTGGGACTTTTTCCTGAGATAAAATTTGATTAAAAAGATTATTTTAGTTTCTTTAGGCACTGTTTAGTAGGGAATTATTTATCGTGGGGGTTGACAGCACTGAAAACATTTATTCCCCCCCCCCCCCCCCCCCATTTCGCTATTCTATCTTCCTCTTCCCATCTTTATCTTGCAAAATCTGTTTTTGATTTTGAAGGGTTGAATTTGGCACAACCCCTAATAAATGTGATAATTCTGATTAGAATTTTGACCAGGAATATCAGTTTCTTACTAAGACAGACCTATAGAAAGGATAAAATAAGAATTAGCTCAGCAAGAAAATTAATGTAAGTTAGTTCTTACAGTGGTGTGCTTTTCAGAAGTCGTCTCTATCTGTAGCCAAGTAAAATGCAAAAAACCCAATAGTGGTTTAATGGTAAATCTGCTCAATCATTGTATTTTATTTAGTTGAACATTTATTCTTCTTGACCTATTAATATAAAATGCCATTTCCAAAGAATTTTCTAATATTCCTTTTCCTGTTTGACCATACCCCATTTTTGTTGTTTTGTTCATGGAAACGAATTCACCTCTGAATCACAACTTTTGCCCATGCTTCTTCACTCTGACAATCTCGCCTGACTGAATGAATCACCAGAAGGGAGCAGACAGACAGGAAAAACAGCCCCTCTATTCTTTTCACTGATGCTGAATAATAAGCTAAGAACACTAAGAGCTCATCACTACATCAATTTTCTCCTTAAATTCAGATCAGGGAGAGTAGTAGCCTTTAGGGCTATTGGGATAAGGCCTGTTACAGTAGGGTGTAGTGGGACTTACTAAAATAAAAGTAGAGGAATCAGGGTTTCCATTAGGATTTTCTTCTCTTCTCTCAATAATCACTGGGAGTTGGTGCTCCTTGACAAAGGAAACCACTTGCCATTTTTATTTTTTTTTTTTTTTTTCTTCCTGGTCTTCCCAAAGTCAAAGGAATCAGAAGTGGTTTCGGAAATAAGCTCAGATTTCTGTTATAGCAGCTCTCTTATCTGGAAGCTTTTCCCTGTCTAATCAAGCCCTGGAAGTTCATATGATAATACAAACACAAATTAGAGCAAAGGATACCTAGCAAATGAAGGGCAGTTTTTCTTTTGACATTCAGGATCAGTGAAGGTAGAGGAGGAGCAGAGTCTTCTCCATGTTGAAGCAGGATAAGCACAATTAAATGTAGTCCAACATTTCAATATTATTGGCATTATTAATTCCTTAAATATATTCCTAAAAGAATATACTACTCTAATAGGAATTTGTGCGCCTGACAGTCTCTGACACGATGACAACATATATCACAATTCTAATTGGTGATTTCTTGAGAGCTGTCTTCGTTAGATTTTTCAATTACTGCTGGTGCTGGGACTTGGAGTATGGATTTGTAAGTATCTTATTTGTTATTTTAAATATCTTTTTCACTTTATCACTTCATAATTTTTTTAGTTTTCTTTCAATCCTATGGAGTTAACAGTGCACTGGACATATCACCTTCAAAATCCCTGAACAACATTGTGTGACAGTGTCTATGAAAACTGGTGTCATGTTTTACCCCCAGGTGACAACTAAGCACCATGCAGCTGCTTGCTAACACCTAGCCCTCCTGCCCTATGTGAGGGGAAGGAGAATTGGGAGAAAAAGGTAAAACCCCATTGGTTGAAATAAGGACAATTTAATAGAACAATACAAAGAGAGAAGAAACAACAGTAATAACAATAATACAAATGAAATAATATATAAAAGGAGTGACATACAACATGACTGCTCATCACCTGGACACTTCTCCCTGGCCTGTTCACAGCTTGCTCAAATCACATGCCGTCCCCCCACCCCCTGGCCATCTTCCCCCTTATTTAGTAGGTATGATGTCAGTATGGTATCAAATAGCCCATTGTCTGGTTCAGTTGGCTATCCTGACTGTGGTCCCTCCCAGCTTCTTATGAAAATTAATCCTACCCTAGCCAAACCCACACATTTTCCAAACATTTACAATTTGAAGACTCATTCCCCGATCCACAGAATACAATCTCATTGATTTTACTGGATTTTGGATAGGGTCTGCTAATATACAGTATTTGTGGAGAAAAATTTGAAAGAACTAGTTCTAGAAATCTTATTATATATATTTTTGCTAGAATTAATTTAGTTAAAACTAGTTAGTAAGTTAGCAAGCTGAAAGTTAGTAAGTCTCATAGCAGATGTGGGCGTAGAGCTCTTCATCTGGGAGTTGAGACTTTTGCTCTTTTACACAGATCTAAGCTAGGTTAACTTAGCCAGCTAACATACCTATGCTGTAAGGTCTGATGCTGCTTTTTCACATGTTAAGTAGTAGTCAGGGTATTGGCAAAGCTTGTGAAGCTCCTGAAGCCTCTTTTGCAATTAGTAAGAGTTATAGAAAAAAGCTAAACTATTTAAAGCTATTTTTGGTACATTTGTATGAGCAGCCATTGTAGTTGTTCTGCCATCTTTTTGTCCTCCTTTCCTCAAAATTTTACCTTCATATATGTACAAATTTCTCTCAAATTTCCTTAAGCAACCTCTTAGGAAATTATAGTTTTCCAGAGGAGGAGAAAATTTTGGTTCTTTCTACAGAAAAAAAACCCCAAGACAGTTTCCTGGTATAGCAATCTCATTGGTATGGGCTGGCTTCTATGAAATTTTGGCATTTATAGCAAGGTTCAGGTTTCTCCCTCTTAATTCTACAGTGTGTCTCAAACAGGACTGGTGTACAGGCTGGCCAGGTTGTGAACAAACAAATTGTATCCCTTGCAATATCAAAATCAAATGCAGGAATTTGAATACAGCATGGGGAGAAAGACAGCACAGTGGCAGAAATACGTGTTTTCAATACTTAAATAGTATCTGAAGCTTCCTCACATTTTTTGATGTTCCACAGCCATCACAATAGCTAAGGCTGGATATGGGGAACACACTGTGGATGTTGGAAATCATTATAACCAGTACTACATCTGACAGGAAACAGCTCAAATATCATATTTTCCAAAGATGTTAAAATAGTAGCCTGGATCTTTTTTGTCTCAGGATACTCATGATCAATAAAGGAGCCTGAATGAATGCAAGCATGAAAGCCATTCTGAAGACTGCAACAGACTCTTTATCTAAGATTATTTGGTTTCCGTTTTGACTTCCTGAAAACTCTTGTCTCTGAATCAGATGCCTATTATACAGGGACTTTCGATTGCATGACCTGCCCAACCACAGATGCTTAGTGCTATTTGAGATGAACAGATTGAGAGCAGTTGGATGGGGCTACTAGATGCCATTTTTGTAAGATGCTTGCAGTCTCCCAGTGTTGGGTGCTACACAGTGAACTCTAGGATGGCTTGGCTTGAACTGGGAGTGACAGCTATCAGGTGAAGATGCATACATTCATCCATTAATACTTCAGACTTGATTTTTGTCCATTGTTTTTTGTTACCATTTGGGATGTTAATAGAATATGGTACAGTAATTCAATCAACAGAACAGAGCCTGTAAAGGAAAGAATTTTAATTAAGGGTCTCAACTAAAGAGCTGCACAGATACAGTCCTTCTTTCTGCCATTCATCCATATACAAAGGTGATAAGAAGTGCTAGTGAACCTCACAGCCCACATACAAGGTCTTCAACACTGTTAATGGAAGCTGAGGCATGTTTATCCAGCAATGAGTGGATGCTTACTTCCATCATGTATTATTGTTCTCAAAGTGTCAACAACATATTTGCTGGTAGAGGATGCTGAAACCAATTTACTACTGACATTTTTCTTTGGCAGTAGGTAAGAGTGGCTATAACTGTCTGGCCCATTATGGTCCTCAGACCCAGTAAGCTGACTGAAACAACAGCCAGAAGTGGAAATGCAAACTGGAAATCGTTGAATTTCTGGAAATATCTGAGTGTTAAATCTTCCCTAGGAAGTAGCTATATTTGTTTCTCTGTGGTTAGTGCCCATGATGTACCTATCATACATTAATTTTTAGACTTTTTTTTTGTACCCTAAACATTCCAGACAACCAAAATGTCCTTTGGCAAAGAATTCCAGAAGTTAACTTGTGTGTTGTATGGAAAACCACTTCTGTTTGTTTGTTTAAAAGTTAAATATCTAATTATTGTGTTTGTTAATTCTAGTCCTTATGTTATGAAGAACAGTGACATGTTGTTTGATTCTATATGATCCTATTCATCTCTCTACATCACTTATGATATTCTACTTCTCTTACAGTTCTCCTTAGTCAACTACTTTCCAAGTTAAATACTAGTAATCTGTTTAATCTATCCTCATATGGAAGCAGATTTGTTAATACATGGAACATAAATATAGCAGCTGGCTGTAAACATATACATATATATCTGTACATACATGCAAAACTGTGCAGGAGTGTAGAGGCTCCAAATATTCCATCAGTAGGACATAGTACAATTCAAAATTGCGACTTTCGTTGGTGATTTTAATAGAATAACTTTGTTTTGGTTCAACCTTTTCTCTTTTGTCCCTTCTTCCATCAGTCATCCATGTAATTAATACCTGAAAGATACACGTTTTGTCGACCCACTATGGTGAATCATCCAAGTCACCAGCTACTGTGTGGCAAAACTCTCTCTTATGAGAAAGCTGATTAAACAACACCTAATGACAATGCAAAACCACATGAATAATATTCTCGAATCAGACAATTAGGTGTAACCCAAAAGTTCACAGCCACAATTTACATTCAGAAAGCTTTATTCTAGTGCGTATGCACACAAACTAGTATATATGTATGTATGTATGTATTTCAATTGTTGCTCAAATGCAGTGTATTCCGTGTTTGCAGCTGGAAGTGTTAAGGAATTAGAGACTAATTAAGAGGGCAAAAGAAGATATATGAAAATTATTAAAGATTTTGAAAAACAGAATGAAAGAGTCAGATGAATAGTCCAGAAATACAAGACTAAAGAATTATTTGTTTAAATTATTTATGTGTCTATACTGGAACAAAAAAGATATGATACAGTGTTTTCTTCAACAGATAAAGTGATGATGAGACACCTTGGCTGAATCTTTCAATAAAAATTAGAATCAAATACAGTCAAATTAGAAATAAGATATTCACTTTAAATGGGGAAGATGATTGACCACATCTGTCAATGCATAAAAAGTGCTTCATCAGTTAAAACTGTTAAAATATGAAATATGGTGTTATATTTCAATAGGAATTAAATCACAGCAGTCTAATGTCTGATATTCTATTGGAGGAGACCTTATATGACCACCATTAGTCACTCCAATGGAAAATTTATGATTTTTTTTTTTTTTTTTTTAATTTACCCAGGACTGTATTTAATTCAACATTAGCATCTTCCTCTGAATACATCTCAGAAATATTTTTAGTTAAATCCTGCAAGCTGTATTAAAGTCTACCTGTTGGCCCTGAGTCATATGGATTTGTTTCATGATTCACTGACAAAATGCAACAAGAGTCCTTACAACACAATGCCAGTACGCTGCTTCTGTTGGAAGTTACACTTTTAATCTACTGCAAGTCATCTTAAACTCCTTTGTTCAAGCTTAATGAAAGCATCTGTACTATTTCTTTCAGCCATCATATTCTGAGTTCGATATAAGTGGAAATGTGCTGGGACTGATCTTTAACCAAGGCATGATCTGGTAGGTGTGGCAAAGCATGTTCCATCTGCAAGATTACAGAATTTAGATGTATCTGTGAAAGATTCTTCTGAAATGCTGGTCGTGTCCCATTGCTTTAGATTGATGGAAGTATAATGTAATACATATCGTATTCTGTTACACTGCAATCAGTGGGATCACTTCAAAACTAGTTCTGGGCTAAGATTATGGGACCAGATGTGTCAGGATTTTTCAATGAGCTGGTAACGCTAGCCAGTAAAACACTGTGTAAATGAATCTTATCTTTTTGCTGACTGCTTACTAGAGCAAGCACCTTGCCTGTACTGTTTTGCTTTTAATTTCAGCCTTTCAGAATACCTTGCCATTCTTTTCCCATGAGTCCTGTGAAAAAAGGCCTTAAAACAAATGTATGATCATTCACCAGTTCAGTCATATGAATGGGCATAAAATGCCACTCCTGCAGTATTAGTCCTTAGCTCTACAGAAGAGGTCTAGGTTTTATGCCATTTTTTGACTCTACAAAAGTGTTAAATAATAACAGTGTGTAGAGTCCTATGCAAGATGCTCAGTCTTCCTCAGGAACTATCCTCCTCAAGCACTGTTGACTTCTTGATGGTAATTCTTGCTAAGGCCTAATTTTTCACCTTTAATACGACTTTGTTGATCGGACTTTTTGCTTGGTAAAAGTGCCCACTTCCATAAAGCCCAAAGATTGTGTGATGTGGGCATGTCAAACCAATGCTGCAGAAATACAACAAAGAAAGAGGTTGCAAATATCCTGAAGCACCTGCAGCCAAACTCTTTGGGGGGGGATGCACTGAGGGTCCCAACTGCAGAACTGTGGGCTTGCATAGAAAGGATTCTATAATGCTGGGAATGACCATAACACCACCCATGGTCTCATAGTGATGGCATGACACAAGAGTACAGCTGGAAGGAGTCCAGCCCTGCTGCTGACTTGTAAGGCACCTATATTGTGTTCTGCAGCTTAGCTTTGCAATTGGTATCTTGCTATCTGCTTTAGGACTGACATTCTAATTTCTTAAAGGAAACATTTCTCAGGCTGCTGTTCATCAAAATGATGAAGCTGCAGCATAAATTCTGCTTGCAATTTTATACACCACTGATGACAGTAATACATTCTACTGTGTAATTAACTCATTGAAAGTTAGTTTGGAAATCGTCCTCTGAAAGATGTTGAGGACTGGGTGAGGGGGTTCATTTCTGATTATTCTCAACAAAACTTTTATACTTACCTGTTATTTTTATACTTCATTATACGTACAGATTCTGTGCACTTCTAAGTTACCATGCCCCAATGTACACATTCTGGCACAGAAACTGTGACTTGTGTTTTTGTGATGTTATTTAGGTACAGCATCCTTTGGTTTACTGGTTATTGCTGGGTTGGGACCACATTTACATATTAATTAATATTTACACAGCCAAGTAAAGCACTAGAGGTGCAGTGGTTTTTCAAAACAATGTCTGATGATTTAAACTGAACCAAATGCATCAGACGAGTAAAAAAAGGTTGACTGAATAATGATAAACATACACTGTCAAAACCATGTTTACCATTAATTTATACATAGGATATATTGGTTTCTGTTTCATCTAAACTTTAAAAAATCTATTTCACATGCTTGTGCTCATTGGAAACAGAATAAAGAAGAATTTCAGATGTAGCTGTTGAGCTGGTACTATCACAGGGTTGGAAAAGAAACAAGAGACTTTTATTTTAGTGTAAAAGACAGAGAATATGCCATTAGGAAAACTCCTCTCTTGTCTTTCTCTTTGTTTTCACAAAACAAGTGGGATGCAAATAATTTTCAAGTCTTCTTTGTATTAATAAGCTTTGGCAAGAATTTGACTACTATATAATAAATGTTGTAGTGAAATATTGTGATAATGGCCATAAGTTACCCCTATTTTGAATCTGTTGATATTGATTATTTTGCAGCTAGTTTCTGTGAGGGTAAGGAACAGGGTAATGAGGTGCTCTCTCCCTTCAGCTGTGGACTAACAAATCCTTTTCATTTAAAATATATTTAAAGAGGAAGGAGAGTATATAATACGATAAAT
>WTSP01027331.1:0-13385 GCA_025331215.1 Actenoides lindsayi | reverse complement strand
ATGTTGGGGGCATTCTGCTTTGTCCTCCAAGCGGCTGCTGCGTGTTCCCGGAGCCCTGCTTCCTGGACTCGGCCCGATATCGCCTGTAGACGGGAAGTACCAAATAACATCTTAGTTATCATAACTGACGGCTCCTTGCGTCTTATTCTCCCCCTGCGTGCTGTGCTGATGGGGGTGGGTGGAGCAATAGAAGGGCTTGGTGGCACCTGGTGCCGTGCCAGGGTCAACCCACCACACTGGTCCAGAACTCACAGTGTTCTGTTGATGTCCAGTGGAAGATCTGTACCTAGAATAAGTGACTGTAACTCAGTGAGTGACACATGTAGCAGTTTTACCCTTACCCAGCATAGGAAACTGGCTTGAAATAGCACCTTCTAAATTTGCACAGTTCTTAAAACCATATCTGCCATGAGCTGACTTATCTTTGATTCTCTGCAATTGCCTCTCTGGGTTTGATGGGAGTCTCAACAATGTGGCACAAGAGTTATGTCAGTTTTCACAACCAGTGTCAGTGCCAGTTCATGAATTTGCATCTGCCCTGTTCTCTACAGATCAAAACCTGTTTGATCTCAGTCTTTACCATCTGTTATCTCATGACTAAACAAGAGGAATAATTTCCCAAACTCAGGTAATCATCATCTACATTAATCCAGGTCTGGGTTGGTTTGCCCCAAGAGCATTTTAATCTTTGCAAAGATCTGAAGTTGTCCTCTACTATTTTATTTATGAAAAAGGTTTTGTAGTTTATTCTTTCACACTGATTTTATTTTCAGGAAGATGAATATTGAAATGTCTTGGTAGAAAAAAATGTTGTAGAGCTTTATCTGCACTACACATAACCTGACCAGAGTTAAAACGGTCATCAAGATCACCACTGTATCACTTTGTGCTATTCAGATTTCGTTTGTTGAATTCAGTGGTAACTACAGACATTTAACATCTCTTAGTACTAGGCACATATAAAATATATCTTCTGAACAGGCTATGTATACAAATACATCTATCTGATAGAAATCCAGGATTGCCTTACTAATACTCAATGTGTTCCACTAATTCTATCAATGATAAATCCCAGATAACAGTAATCAAAATCTTTGGGTATGCATCACAAAGAGTTTAAAAGTTCACATAATTTTTCAATTTTAGAATGGCTGGTAGGTTTTTTTCCAAAACTGAAAACTATATGCAAAAATGCTTTGGAGTAAATCTGAGCAATTTCTGTGTTCATTAATCGAATAGTTGTGACAGTAGGAGATGCATTTTTTCAGGAGTGGAGCCTGATTTTGTAGACTTACTTTGAGATTTTAGATAAATATTTTATATTTGAAGATCTGAATGCAAGTTGCAAGCTCAAACAGGAAAAACGTAATGAAGGATGACTAAACGTAATGTCTCTGTCTTTATTAATATAATGCATCAGTCCAGTGTAGCAAAATACAAAAAAAACATTGTCATGTCACTAAGAAAAAAATTCTACATTTACTCTAGGATTACACTAACAAGTATTAGCAAGGTCTAGGTTGAACATGCCCTGAATAATCCAGAATGCCTGGCAGAAGTTTTTACATATCAGACGAATTTCCTAGCCAGAGCAAAGAAAATAAATAAGATAGTAAGAGACTCATAATTGTGTTAATACCTCAGAGGGTTTCTAGAGCTATTCTACCTCACACTCTGGAGCTGAATATATGTGAAATATTGAGACTCAGAATTAAACCCTCTGAGCTAAGGGAAGGGCAGTGGAAGTGAATGCTTTGCCCACGGGAAAAAAAAAAAAATTGCTTTTGATCCCACTGCTCTGTCTTGTGTCCCTCACAAACAGCATTTCCAAAACACAGCAAGTACCAATAGTAGTTACTGTGCCTTGGTGAGGTCTTAGCAGAGTTTATCTGAGATCAATTCATTGTAAGATGAGTGGAAAAGAAAATAAACTTCAATAGCAATTCAAGTATACAAAGTCTCCATATATGTAGTACTGCTTGGAGACAGAAGAAAAAGTGCAGTTGCCTGTAAATGTGTGGTAGATTGGTTGGTTGCTTTAAAGATTTTGTAATGGCTTCAAGAAAATAGGTCTGAGAATAATCAAATTTAGCACAGACTATGAGTTAGAATTAACATTTGAGAATTTTATACAGCTGCACCTAACTACCAATAAAAGACCTGGGAAGCTAGAGAAAATCACTAGGATTCAGACTGTTGAATTTTAAAGCACTGAGTTCGAAGTCTGAGTGTTGCAATGTAAGACACCACCAGTCAAAAGAGGAAAGAATCTGACAAAAAAGGAAATATTCAATGTGTCCATCCTTTTTACTTAAAATGTAGTTTAATTTGTTTCTATAATATGATGACCTCTTTGCACATTCATAGTCAGGATTTTGAAGTCTAATGTGAATTTTCTGATACTCAGATATATACTTAAATAATATAAAAAATCATTCAATGTGACCTTAAAATATTAATTTCTCTTTCAAATATGCCATCAAAATCTAAAACATAAGAACAACAGTTTTGTTTTCTCTTGCTAGAGAAAAATACTGAATGAAGTAAGATCAAATAGTTATATTATAGCAAAATGTAGATGAAAAATGTCCTCATACAGAAAAAATAAACCAATTAATTGCTATCGAAATACACTTTTGCTGTGACTTTTGCAAGCCATCACCAAGTAAGCCAATAATCTTATTTTAATATCATCACTACTTCCTGTCTGCTGTTGCCTTTTGCTTTCCAGTGTTCTTTTGCTTCTGCATTTTCCTATGAAGAATTAGACTGAAATATCTTTAAGACAGGAACCTCACAGAGCTTCTGAATACAATAAACAGCCTTAACCCAAACTGGGGAAGTGTGAAATAATAAACAAGCCAGCCAACCTGCCCTCACACTTCATCATCTCCCAGTGGCTTGCAGTAATATTTGAATTCATTGTTCCATCTCATAAAATCTGTCCATAATACAGTACTTTGGGGAATCAGGAAATAATGAAATTGCTGTCACTGTTGGCTTTCCCTACGTTATACTAGCGCTGAGTCTGATGTGGCAAAGGAACACAGACAACATGTCTGCTCTGTTTCCTCAAACAAAAGCAGTCAGGCAGGTCAAAGATATTTTCCACTGCACCTCCATGATCTTACATCTTAGCCTTCAGCAGACCAAAGGCCTACCTGGCCAGTCAACCAGATTTTTATCTTCTTTTGGTTTTGTTAGAACAGAAAGCAGCAAGATAACCAGAATTTCAGGTCTAGGACATTTTAGCTAATAGCCAAGAAGTGGTAAGCAATAATATTAGAGCACTTACAGCATGCTCACATGATGCTGGTCCTTGAATTAAAACAAACTTACTCTGTTGCTTCAAAACTATTTAAAATCTATGAAAGGATATCTTTGTCACCATATGTTTCATGTCACATTTAGTATCCTTTCTATATCTCCAGTCAATATAAAAGACAGGGAAGGTAAAGCAGAATAAAATTAATGTTGTGTGGCATTTCAAGAGAAAAGCTTTGCTGAGTTTACCTCAATGTGAATCTCATTCCTAATGACAGCTGATATTCAGGTCAAAGAACATCTTTTAAGTGTGCTCTTACTGACTGTGTAAGCACACTAATGTGTTTTACCATAAAATCAAGCAGATTATCTTAAACCACTTTCACCTTTAAGTGATTGAAAGTCTTCAGTATGAGTTCAAATATCAGGCAAACCACACAAAAAAGATGTTCTATATTCCTCAGACTCTAGGAAAGCTTAAACCACAGTTCTCATGGAGAAGTCATGAGATGCAAATCATTGAACCGGCTTTATTAATTCAGCTGTTACCTTGTTTTGTTTATGTACTCCTGGGCGGAACAGTGAATTGCACTGGTTCTGTTAGAATGAAGCTGTGCTAACTCCAGGAATGTACACCAAATCAAATGCATAAAATTGAAAATGCTGCCTCCAAATTTAAAAAAAAGGGTGGTGAAATACTGGAATAGGTTGCCAAGATGGGCGGTGAAGGCCCCATCCCTGGAAATATTCAGGGTCAGGTTGAATGGAGCTTGGAGCAACCTGATTTAATTAAAATTATCCTTGCTCACTGCAGAAGAGTTGGACTAGATGACCTTTAAAGGTCTCTTCCAATCCAAACTATTCTATGATTCTACGATAGTAGGGTTGAAAAGAGTACCTGTGGCAAAATGTACTGCATTTAGTAAGATTATAGCAAATATACATACTGAGAGGGCTGTGGGTGGAAGAGTGATAATCCATTAATAGTGTCTTTAGAGAAGAGCTATACATGATGTCTTTCTAAGCTTTGAAAACTGTAGGCTTTCCCTTATATAACCCAAAGCTCCTGAAGAACTCTGACAAATCCATAGTAGGTGTGAAAAAAATGCACTCAGAAAAACCAACCCTGTAGAAAATAATAACAATACATCCCCTAGATGTGGGAAAAAACCCCGAACACCTACTCTTCCTCCCTCTCTCTAAAGAATTACCTCATAATTTTAATTTTTCTTCCTCAGTAAACTCCACCATCTTTCTTAAAGTGGTAATAAATCACACTATTTATTGATCTGTTTTCCTCACATAGAAGAGTTTCTGAGCATACTTTTATTTCAAGAAATGTATCTGCATAACCTTGTACTTTGTTAACCGTGCTAGAGGCATCACTGGAGTAACCTGTATTTGGAGAACCCTGTTTATCAAAGCAACAGAGAAATCTTTATTTCAGCTATACCATGTCTCCTTTGTTCTTTGTAGTCCCTCTGGTCTGCTTAGACACACAGCATCACCTTACTCTGCCGCACTACCCTCATCCGCTGGATCCTGAAAGGTCAAAACACAGATCTCTACATCACATACATTCGATCAAATTTATCTAATAGAAATGTGTGCAATTATAGCATTAATGAATTAAGAGCATCTAACATATAAATAAACAATAGGCTTCAGTTCATGTAACCACGTAATTATTCACAGTAGAATAAAAATACAAATACAGCAAAGCTAGCAAATAATGAGCAAAAATATGTCACACAAATCTTTACATTCCTCCCCTCTCCCAAGTTTTTTAAAGTTAGGCAAAGCTAGTATGATCAAAACCTCTTCCATAGTATTTTAATGTTTCTTATACTAGACACAGGATCTTAGTTTTGCATTTCAGTGCTTCTGGCTCATATTTCAGTGTTCACATGAAACACAGAAAATTTTGCATAGTCTTGATAGCTTCGGATTGTTTAAATAGATTACAATATTTTGCATATGACTACTTAAGTCTGATTTTCACAATCTTGTAATTCATATTTTAAATTGTTGGAAGTATGTATTTTAAATGTCCATATGAAAGTCTACATGATATGAATTCTGAATAACTCCGGATTCCATCTTTGGACATATACCGGGACTAGCCGTTTATTATGAAAACTTCTGCCTAGCAAAACATTAAGAAGCTTAAATTGTACATCAAGAACTAGGCTGTACTTGCTTGGTATCAGTTTTTTTACAGAAAGGCAAGAATTTTAATTTCTTTTTACAGACATTCACCTAGGTGATTGCAATTTGTCAAAATCACTAGATTTTTCTCAGATCCATAAATAGTGTAAGTCAAGAATTGAAAATAATTTTAATGCAATTTTTAGTCACACTGCTATCAACTATGTTACCCAGATGAGAATCCAAAATTTCAGCTTTAATTAATCTCTCTTACCCACAGTAATGAGTGCCTTCCATGAAAAAATTAACATTTTCCCAAATAAAAGTACACAAGCCATGTCAGAACATGTTTGGACTTAAAGACTAAGCATACTTAGCAAAATATTACCATGTGATAATACTACACTCAAGTTACGGAGTTGTGTTCAAGGTCACCTACAGTTCTCTCCTAAGGAACAAAACCAATTGTAGACTTTTCTTTATTAATATGCTGAGCTATGAAGCTTCAGTCAGACAGGATTAAAGTATAGCTTTGCTCTTCAGGTACAAAGGAACCTTATGTAGACCAGTGCAGGTTGGTGTTATTTCTTTTTTAAAACACAGTGGTAAAAATCTAGCAGGCTCCTAATCTGTTTATTGGCCTCCAAATGCAGAAGATTTATTTAAAATTTATCATCAAGCTGAACTGCCTTATAAGTACTTCATATTGGAGCACATGAAAGAATCATATTCCCTTGCTTTTTCTGTGAAAATAGAAATTTGTGTTCAAAGATTCTACTTTTCTCTACTCGTTAGATGTAAATATGTCAGAGATACATTAAAATGGCATTCAATATAGACTACTATTTTTAAACCAAAGTTGTCATTCTACTCCTGCTGATAATAAAGAGATCAGATTACATTAAATGCATTTTGGTATCTATAACTTTCTGCAATGAATTAAAACTGGCTGCTCATGTCTCAAGTGCATTTCATTTTCCATTGATTCATGTACTGCAATATAACCTTCAAAATTCCTTTATGCCAAGAAACTCATGCAGATATGCTAAGTGCAGGAGCAGATTAAAGTGGCTGTAAGATTGAAAACTGTATCAAGATGTCAGATAATGCAGTAGAGGTATAATGAAAGTGCAAACAAAACCTGTAAATGTACAAGTTACTCTTCATATAATCCACTGCTGCATTCAAAGGAGAGTCTTGGTGTAAAAAGAAGATATATACAAAACCAGAAAAAATTGGTAAGGTCACTATATTGAGATTGTTTCATTCTATTCCATTTAAGAATTTTCTATTCAGGACTCATCATTGAAAAATATTTACTCTCTTGTTCTTCACAAATAAACTTTATTGCAAAGTCAAATTTAAAGCTAAGATGTTTAAAGGCAGGACTAAGGAAGCATTGCAAGTCTCACTGTCACCTGCTTGTTTTTTAAGTTACTTACAGAAATAACCTTTCATACTTTCCTCATATATGAGCTTTTTGTTCCTGTGTCGTGAAATCCAATCCGTCCTTTAAAGGCTTTTTAAGATGGCAAAAAATGCACTATTACTGATCTAGTAACTTCTTTTGTTTCAGTGGTAGCTATGGTTATGGATGAATGCTTTCAACAGAAGTTAAAAGAGATAATGAGTCTTTAATGATACAAAATCAGAGCCTTGTGTGTTTAGCGAAGCCTGACAGAAGCTTAAGCTTTCAGTTAGCAAGGAGAGCTTACACAGTATCTCAGTTTTCCACAATGAAAACATCCACAAAAGTGTTTTTCCTGCACTACTTTGTATCTCCCAAGATACCATCAAGAGAATGTACATATGATGCAAAACAGTTAAATGACGTGAATTGGGAAAGAAAATAATAATAATAATAAAAAAAACCCCAAACCCGACACATCTGGCAGTGAAGAAATTAAAACTCAGTTTTGGTAATTCAATATCTCTGTTTATGGACCTTTCATTGTCATCCTTGTGATTTTCCCGTAGACTTCTTCTCCCCAAAGATATGAAAGAATTGCACTCATCTAACTCTCCAGCACAGCAACACTGATATCATAGATGTCTCTTTACATGTCTGGTAAAGGATATGTTTAAAGAACAGGATGTTCTTAATTTGAGCATTGATTGTAAATTGTGATAAAATGTGCATATCTTTGCTTTCTAGCTGTGTGGGTCCATTGGTTTTGAACTAGATTGGTTTTGCACACTTTTACAATGTGCTGCTCATGATTTGCATCCAGAGTAATGCTTTTGCACTAACTGCTGTGTCTGAGCAAACCTGATTTCCATGCATTTTACCAGTTACATGACACACTATCTCCATATTGGTAACGTGTTGAATCAAATCCACCACAAAAGGCAGAGGATCAAAGAAAAAAAAATACTTGTACCATTCACCCAAGTGTCTGCCCTTTAAATAGCTTACTTCTTGCACCAAGTAGAAGATTAGCAATGATAAATAGATTGACTGCAATTTCAGTCACATTAACGTGCTATGAAAACATCTTGCATTCAGTGGCTAATCTAGACTTCTCTCTTCTCTGCCAGACCACAAACCTTTCATCATAAACTCCTCCATTCATCTTATGCTGGCATGAAGGGGCAGCCCATATTGAATACATCTACAGATGTTTTATTAGTAGCACATGTTTTAGATGCTGGAGTTATATGAGAGCATACTGTGATTCAGCTGCAGGTGTTTACTAAATAGGAAATAAGTAAAAATATCATGGAGACACTCTAGGAATGAAGCAATTCAGTATTAATTTCATTTACTTTGTGTTTACATTAACTGATTTAAATGGAAATGCGCTGCTCTCCTGAGTAAATTCTGATTCCCCGTAACACAAATTTCCCCAGATATGCCTACTTCAGTCCCCTGACCACCCCTTTTACACTGACATTTTTAGTAACAAATTGTCAGCTCCACACTGAAGGGAGAAACATGCTGTTCACATATTGTCAGGGTGCCATGGGAGTTGAGGGGGTGGAGGGAGGGAAGGCAGTGGAGGGCTCCCCATGGAGTGGCAAAACCAGTCAGTGCTACCATTGCCTTTAGGACCATGGCAGATATTGCAAAAAGGCCTAGATTATTCTACATAAAAATTTATCTAAGTATGCAATGTCTAATTCCTGATATTTTTTTATTATAAATGGTCTCTACATGTTATTCAAAAAGCTACAATTGGATGGGGGGTAGGGGAGTGGAGAGAGAGATTTTCATGCCATTAACAGGTTATTGAGTCATGGTTGTTTCTCTTTCAAAAAACAGTGATAGAAGAGCATTTCCAAGTGTACTATCACACAGTACAGAGAAGTATTAATTTCCTCTTACCACTCCTTGCAACAATCGGTTTATCCTTCCTTCATGTAACTTTTGTTTGTTTTCTATGGTGTAGCTGTAATTCTGAAGAAGAATAAAACATAACCTTTTCAAGTTTATTAAAAAAACAAACAAACGTAAAAGCCACATTAATAAATATCACATCTCTTCTGGAATGGATACTTTACATTAAGAAAGACAACTATAAGCTCCTAAATATATGAAATCTGACACAGCTGCATAGGATATAGCAAAGAATCAAATTACCATGTTCAGACTTAGAGCCGTGTTCAGATACAACAGAAGAAAGCCCACAGATAAGAAATCAAAGGATTAAAAAGACCACTTCCTTTCACTGAATACTTTTAAACTTGAAAAATCAGGTTATTTGCAGCTACTAAAGGGGTTTGGTTCTTAATGGTTAGCAAAAAGGAAAGCATTTCCATTTGTTTAATATGCTCATAATGGAGGGTTTATGTTTTCGTTCACTCACAACATAGTGAAACATCCAGTTAAATTCAGTCATATTGCAAGTCCAAAGAACACTTTTTAAGAAAAAAAAAGAGCGCAATTTAAAATTAGATTTACTCTTGTTAGAACTTGCATCTTGTAAGCTGTAAAGACATGTAAGAATGTGGCAAAACTTAAATGAGCACAGTGAAGTATGTCAAAAGTTTAACAAAAACACTTTTCCTAAGCCTAAAAAGTTTTTAAACTGCTGTTATTAATAATTGCTTCTGATTATTTTATGGCTGCATAATAAGAAACTACTTTCTATTCAAAACATTCCCATTTTGTTTTTCAAGTACTTGTTTATAATATATAAAACAGATTTTAACTTAAGGGAAAAAGAAAAGCCTTTCCTATTAGGAATAGTAAAGATAGGTAAGGCTTGGGATTTTCAGAAGCGTTTTCAGGAACAGGAATAGTAAATCACATACATTATCAGTGTCTATTTAGACTACCTTTGTATCACATATAGTCCAAATGTATATAATACAACTCTCACTATTATATTTGGTTCCTTCAGCTTGAACAGCCCCACTTCAAAGTAAGATCAGTTGAGCAGGTTTCTATCGGTTACTGTCTTTGTACTTTGAAGCAATTTTGTGAATAATTCATTAACATCTTCTTACCTAACTATAAAACACTATATTTTGTTTATACAAACTGTTGTATGTGGGCACTGAATAGGCATTCTGCCTCTGGACTACCTTTTGGAATGAAAAAACAAAATTCAGAGAAGCGTTGTGTTGCTAGTGTTTACAACATTTTGTTCCTTATTCTCCTTTTCTACACCATTCACTGATTTATAGCTGTCCATCCTACCCACATTCAACCACTTCCTGGTCAAGAATACTAGTATATATTTTTGCTTCCTTCTCTGCAGCTTTTCTATTACATGACTCCTGAGAACATGGTAGAGCTGTACACAGTATTCAAAATATGGATACACCAACTATACTGTGTTGATTTAATGATATGTTGAGTTTGATTTCTATTATGATAGTTTACAATGCTCTATTTACCTGATACTCTGCATTGAGCTCATGTGAACTGAGAATCAAACAACTTCAGACCTTCTAGGGGAGCAATAGGTATTTTAAATTCCATCACTTTTACCCAAAATTAGGTTATCTATTTCTTACATGCACTATTTTTCACCCAGTTATTATGAAATTCATTTGCAACAATTTGAAGACTTCTCGAGAATTGGCTAGCTTGCTTCATTTGCTATCATAGGTGAACTTAATCACCTGTAATGTATTTTTTCTCAGTCATACACAAATAAGTTAAACAGAGAAGAGATTGGGAAACCACTTTTTATCCTGAAAACTGCTAATGAATTCCTAGTCTCCATTTCCTACTTTTAGTCTGTTATAAATCCATAAGATGACCTTTCCTCTTATCTCATGACAAATTATTTTCTCTAAAGATTTGTAGTGAGACATTTTTCCAAAAACTTTTTGAAAACAAAAGAAAACTAACAGTGTTATTATCCTTAAGGCTTTCTTGTTGTTTCTTCTACTATTTAATGGAAGCATAAGATGTGACACCTCTTTGCAAAAGCAGTGTTGGCTTTTTACTGGAATATATCATGTATTTTAATCCTTTTCTAATTATACTTTCCACAGTTTGCCTATGACCAAAGGCTTGTTAGTCAATAGTTCACTACATCATTTTGTAATGTTGTTTAAGATCATTTTCCATAAGATCATTTTCCATCTTCCATTTCTCCCATGTGGTACATTATTCCTATGACACAAGAAGTAAAATCACATTTAATCACATTACAACTTCAACCTAACAACATAAAATGGCTTTGGGATTTAAAAGAAATATTCAGTTCACATTGTTCTCTAGCTAGAAAAAATGGGAAAAATATTTATTCAGCGAAGTAGTTACACATTGCTCTTCTGAGGACATCATCTATGCATAATCTCAGAAATGCATAACATTATCTAGCATAATTATTATAAGCTTTATATGAAGAAAATTAACTCTTTCCCAGTCAAAACCAGCAGACTCACAGTGAAACATCGTGTAAAAACAGGACAAAGAAAGAGAGATAAATCCAGAGGCTGTGGATGAAGGAAAGAAAATGGATTTATTTGTAGAAAGGTTTCTGCGGACTAGCCCTGGAAATGAGAATGTGTTGTGAAATGCAGAGACTGAAACTAAACCAAAACATCCAGTGTGGTGAACAGTATGGAGAGAATCACAAAAATTGCAGATGAAATCACAATACTAAAAACTAAGGGGGAAATTAATATGTGACCAAACGTATGGAAACTGCACTTTGAATCTAGGTATAGAGCGGGAATGATAGAAATTTTTGACAAGTTAAGACTTGTCAAACTCTTCTGTCTTTAATTATTTCCTAAGTTCTACAGTTGAGTTGCATAGCTTGAAAAATGCTGACATGCTGCAAATGTCTAATGCAGTTTGTAGCTTGAATCCAAGGAAAATACATGTTGTGCCAGAGGTCACTTAACAAAACTTGTTAAGATTCATATTTGGAGAAAAAATATTCTAAAATCTTTCTGTCCAGAATAAAGAGAGAGAGAAAGAGAGAAGATAGATAGACAAGATAGATAGACAGACAGAAAGACAGACAGATAGATAAATGGAACAGATTTCAAGGCTTCACTTATCTTTTGATATTTTGTATTGAAACTAAAAAACTATAGCTGCTTGCCAATGAAAATTTATTTGCAAAGACACAAGACAGTGACTTTCATCACCCATGTAGAATGCTGTTTAGAGTTCAGTGTCATCAAAGTGCCATTTCTTTTATGCAGATTACCCTAAACTATCTGGTTTCCTCTTTGACATGCGATCATGTCCTGTAGAAATTTACAAGCTGTGAGGGGAAACTTTCACTGAACTTTATTCTACTCAAAGCTTTCACTACAATAATGTATTCTAGGTTAAACTCAGTAAGGCCTTAAGTGGCATGTACATTGAGTTGGCCATATACTATTAAATTCATAAGGGTTACATGTAAATGGAACTTTCTTTGTATATAATTGACTGATTTCTTCATACATATGTTTTTTTTCTTCTCAAGGAAGAGGTTTTTTGTATAAACATTATATATTACAATATGGTAGATGTGAACAATTTATATGATTTGACATCATTCATTCTTATCCCACAGCTTGTGTTGCCAGATACAATTGTAATCTTAAATACAAAGTACTTATATAAGTGTATTATAAATGTAATTTTGTTTTGATTTTTAAAATAATTTTTTTTAACAATTTTTTTTAATTAAAAATGTATTTTAACTAACATAAAATTTGACTGTCAGGTTCTGTTTAAATGGATATTTTTAACTTCTCCATTGGTGTAACCAGGAGCACTAGAGGATTTTTGTTTTGGGGTTTTTTTCAGTGAAATGTTTTGAGGGACTGCTCCTTGATGATAATGACTTCTGAGAAACAATCTGCCTTTTGTTTTGGAACCATCTTCTCTAAAATACATGGTTTTCATCAACTTCAAAAAACAATTTAGTCTCAGCAGTCAGTGAAACTTTACAAATCCTCCATTGGAGGTCTTATGGTTTCTTTCAACCTATATTAATGGAGTTTATTTTGTGAATAATTATTGACACAACATGATCTAATCCTAAGAACACACATATGAGAAAGTTTCAACACTCATATTTTTACTGAAATATATTTGAAAACTTCTCTACATAAAGTCACTCAAGTGTATAAATATTTTCAGTCTAAAACAATAAATGAAAAAAGGCTGTAAACAAATCACAAACTGCTATCATGTCACACTTGATGAGTAACTTCTGAAATACTGATATGTAAATTAAGTTAAAAAGTGTCTATAGAAATACTTACAGATTATTGTCAGTATTACCCATATTTAAATTATCATTAATTTACTTATTTTTAAAGCTCTGTATCATGCAGGTGCAATCATAATGAATGACAAAAAATATTCAACATAAACAATTTGAGGTTTTTAATGTTGATATCAATATCTATTACTCATTAATTAAAAAATAAAACTTAAAAACGTGATGAAAAGGAGATGGAAATGTGGTGAGAAAATGTCTATAGAAGTGTCACGGTTTAGGGTCAGGGCAGCCCCTTAGACCGATAACAGACGCTCTCTGTTAATCCCCCTCCCTCCCCAAAGG